>UZAE01000442.1:0-23304 GCA_900617975.1 Rodentolepis nana | reverse complement strand
AGGTAGACTATTATGCGTGTATGGAGCGCTGTCTTGAAAGACGCTGGTCGTTTTGCTATTACTGATAAAACCCTGCACTTACGCGACCTTTACAATGGCAATTGTAAAATAAGCATGTTCCAGTTTCCTTGGCTGGTGTCGGATTGATGCTGTAATCGACTTCGATGGCATTAATTTTGAGTAAAACTATTCGATAGTGTTGTAATTTCGTTGGTTATTGATTCACTTCTAATGATACTTAATTTTGCTCTTTCTCTTGATGAAACTGTTTAATTTATCCCGAACTCCATATAAATTTTTTAATTCCTCTTTCCATTTTTAATTCAAATTTTTATTAGAATACCCTGCTATCTGACCTAATTTCGCTTTATTTAAGGGGCTCATATTCTTTGTTTCAGAACCGACTACCTTCGTCCCATGCCGCTTCTGAAATTCACTTAATGAAGTACAAAATGGACTCCCCACATGCCATTGTCCGTTCTCATTCACCTGCAGTAGCAATTCGGGGTACTGATTATAATCGCGCCGCCTCCTCCACCTATCCATCTGACCGAAAGCGATATTCCTCCCATTCCCTCACAAGATCTTCCAAGAATTCCAATAGTCTTCAACATCGATCAAGTCTAAATAGCAAAGCCACCAATCGACAGGTAAGAGAATAAAAGTTCTGAATACCTTTATTTCCTATGTTGATTTTTGAAGACTTTTCGTGGGTATATTACATTACTAGCCGTATTGTTATTTGCGATCTGCCCAATGGCAGATCGGTTGTGTTTGTTGTTAAAGTACTACTCTAGGTGAGTGCACTTAGTGAATACTTTTAGAGCACACTTTTGCTTGCAGTGCATGTGGCATAAACCCCAGTATATATATATTCCACTTTCGAGTGACTAATTTAATTAACGTCTTCGATAATTCAGAGTTGCTTATTACTCTGAAAAAATCTTTATTACACGAATAACATACAGCAGCTTCTTCTAAATATTTGAAGTCCGAGGTGGCCATTGAGCTACTCACGCAAAAGATCGAAGGCATTTTATGTAATGACTTGAAAGTCGTGGAAGGGCAGGAATGAGTGGAGTGTTTAAGTTGATTTAATGCAAGATTGTGTCCAGCTATGATAGGAGGCTGTCTAAATGTCCTTTATTCTGGAAAAAAACAAGGCAGTTAGGACCAAAGAGTGAACTCAATTTAACCATGACAGATGGCTGTGTTAAATATTATTTAAAATTATGAGTTGAATATTATGGAGCTTTCGAATTGCAACTTGAATTGAATCTAACCGAAGTCAGTTCTACCAAAAAAATCTCACATTCTACAGCTTCAATTTCCACAAAACTCTTTAACTAAGTGGAAACATTTTTGTTTGTTTTTATCTATAAATATATATAGAGCAAACTTATCTCCTAATTTACTATCACGTATATGCATTGTTTTGCAAAAGAATAAAATCGGGCATTTACTAACAAGGTAAAGCAACTTTGCGTGGAATTTTTTCGTCTTCACACTCGCTGAAATCTGAAACTTCGCATCGCAGCTTTTCTGATGTCAAGTTGAGATTTATGAGCAAGTGATACCAAAATTTATTTCAAAAACCAAAATTCCCTAATTTCATACCCAAGTAATAGGATTAGAATTTAGATTTGTGATATGTAATTGTGAAGCCAATTTAGGATATTCTGGTCTCAAATTTACTTACTGAAACGGTAGGTTTACGCATTTTTAAATTACTTATTCAAAGCCGCAAAGAGCAAATAACAGACTTACATTGATATAATAGTAACTGCTTATTAAGAGAATTAGACGTTTTAGTGACTTTACACCTCTTTTAACAGGGAGAAATAGAGATTTTTCCTTTGATAATTGATTCTTACTTAGACCCATTTCAGCAATACGCAAAGTTCGTATGCAGTAGAGGAGCCTTGAGATTAATTTATTAAGTACTGAGAATATTACTGTATTTATGGTGTTCTTGCGATATTACAGGTTGTTTATAAAAATATTGCTATGGTCACCGCTGTTCAGACCACTAAATCCATGTACGTTTCCCTTGTTAGGAAAGTCTACTCAATTTACGATTTGAATACGCAGGTTTGATTAATAAAAAGTGGAGGAGCTTGTGACCGCAAAATATCGATATGCTTGCACACAACTGAATACTTTCGATTGAGATGGTTGAGAGCTATAAGCTTGAGATTATCTTGGAGAAATTTTTTTGTGAACGTTAGCTCTCCTGCCCGTAGATTAATGTAAATATTGGTAACTTCAAGCACTAAATCTTATGATCTAAATGGCACAAGAAATCCCTTCAACATAAGATCAAGCAGGTGTATCGATCTAATCTGTGCGGATGTGAAGTAATTATTCCTTAAAGTAAATTCAACATTAAGAAGGATAGGCCACTCTGAAAGCATCTCTTAAAATATACTTGGTTCTCAGCTATTATTTCTCGAATCGGCTTTCTATTATTCTACTTGAAGATAATCGGGGGAGGGGGGAGGGTTTCCTTTGCCAATTCCATGGGGATTAATTGAAATTTAATTTAAAATTCAAATTAGAGGTACCATTGAATTAATTAACTCAAAGGCTCTGAAGGCCATTGATTAGGAAGAGCAATCATACTCCAAGTAACTGAACAAAACAATAACTTGTTATTCAATGTGGTTTAAAACGCTATAATCAATTCAAAGTTAATTAATAACTGACAATTTGCGTAAGCATATTCACTGTTTCTCCAATGTCAATTTTTGGTATGTTGGCGCATATTTATATCCTTTGTTTTGTCAAATCGCACCATATAAATCAATTAACTAACGAATGCTATCTTATTCTCCCCAATTACCCCGTCAGTGCTCTTGATGTAAGCCTGTAAATGCCTCGATAAATCGATTTTAACTTTATTATTTAATCAACTAATTACCTGCTACTTGACTATCATCGCATAATTGGTTAACACTCCCATATCACTATTTAAACTTGGCAATTATATTCTTCTGCAACACCCCGCTATTAATGTTCAACATATTTCGTTGTAAAATGCGATTCATTCACAAAATAATAATGCTTAAAAACACCTGGGTGTTATACTTCCCTTTGTCTAATTTGTATCCTTGACATGGTGGCTAATTAATGGCCTATGCTATTTAAATAACATGTTGAAATACTTTCGGACTAGCTTGTTATAACTTAGGCTAATTAATAAAACTTCGTGAGATTTTGGTTCCTTTCCACATGGGTCTTCTACTAATTTAAGGTTTAGGTAACCGCTACTGTGTTTAAGTCTAGTAACCTTTGAAACCAATTTTAAACCACACCAGATAAAAAGTTTAGCGAACCCATTTGGATTTTAAACGAGATTATATGTAGCCAAAATAGGCTATAAATAGCACATAAAGGCTAGTTCTATTGTCAATAATGTTGCAGGCGAAGAAGCCGCACTTTCGGTAGAGAAGGTTTCACCATTGTCTCATGATGCTTACATTTCAAAACAAGGTAATTAAGCTCAGTCACGACTACGCACACAAACCATCACGTGAAACTGCGCACCCTGACATCATGCTTTCGCACCCCCTCCACCCCTTCCCCCCCCTCTCCCTCCTAATTCCAACTTTCGACATCTAATCGATCGATTTTCATGCTTAATTTATATAGACCACCAATTATAAGTCCTTTCCAACGTACCTCCCACTACTGACACCAAGACCAGTTCCAGAGGTTAATCTCACCCACGTTGCTCATGATAATCGATCTCGTCGGCGTAACAATCAAACTGATCCTTCTTATCAAACATGCCCGTCTTTGAATGCGCGCCAACCAAAAGTGCAAACCACTGTGATTATTAGACCGTAAGTGACCACGAGAGAGTATTTAACAATACGTTAAAATCAGGGAGAAAACCAGATAATGTAAAAGGTAAAAATGCAGGGAATGTTAATTATTTTTTGACTTCGTTTCTACATGTTGCTTTTTATTGCAATAAGCTTGGTCCGATTGTGTGCATTAACTTTTATCGAATAAGAATACTGAAATCTAAAAGCCAGCTATTTGTTCATATTTTTAGGAAGATACGCTCAATCAGTCGCGGCCGATCAAAATTCAACGTCTTAGCATCTTCTAACGACCAAGGACAAGAAAATAATTTTGTTTTATAGTCCCAGTTCTTCCCTGAAAAGCCATTTTTCCCGTTTTGCATTTTGAGAGTACAAGCAAACAGCAAATCTACCCAAGCGTTATATACCTATACATATATATATATATATCTTTTATATACAACGGCGTCATTCTTTTCCGATGCTGAAAATGATCAACCTTGCTTCCATGAACATGGATTCAAACTCCCTCCTCTACCTCCCTCAATGTGCTGTGAAATGCCACTTCCTCAAATTCTCCATAACACTATAAATTAATCATCATGTGCTGTGTTTGAGATAAAATATACATACTTTTATTAAACGAATGCCATTGTAATAATGGGCTACTGATAAAAAATAAGTAGAAGGTGTATTATAAAATCTACTAGCGTAAAAAAGTAGAAAAATTCTAGGGGGAGGGGCCAATTACAAGGAACTAGAAACAAGTGGCCATCCCGCGAAGGCGGTCAATAATTTGTGAGACATGATCATAGGGATCCTTGGGGCCGCCAGATTCAGCGCTCAACTTCATTTCAATATCGAGTAGGGCTTTATGAATCTCTTTAAACTCGAGCTTTCTACCAACAAGAGCCTCGTTAAGTTTATCCACCCACGGACTAGTGGGCTGTTTGCCGGTTATGGCAGATGACAAACGCTGAAGAAGAGGTACGTCACTGACTGGACCTCCAGTCTGCTCCACTTTGGTGATACGACCCTTTGCGCAGTGCAGACAAAGAGCCGTTCCATCGTCCGTTTCCATGGGAATGGTGAACGTAGGCGTATCTCCGTAGACCCAATCCCAAGATTTAAATTTAGTAAGATTTTTTTCAAAAGCCTCAGGGTTGACCCACTTTCCTTCCTCTCCGGGATTCACGGTTACCAATTCGACCAGACTATCCTGAAAGAGATGAAAGTTTACTTAATATTTGCGACCCAATTAGCTGATCGATCCAGAAATTGAACATATCATTTCTGAGGACTCGAACTATAGTGCTGAGTGCTGGGGTACAAACAAATATTAGCACAAAATGTGCTCAAATTTAGAAAAGAAAGCAAACTGAGATAGAAAAGAAACTCTTTCGGTATGTAGGGTAGCGATAGTACCTAATAAGGCCTAGAGATATTGGTATGTCATAAACTCACATCAGTTAATACACGTTATAAACTGCCACATTATCAAAGCAATTAATCATAATTGTATGGAAAAAGTAGGCAAATTTGTTGCTGTATTCGATTCACCAGTACAACCGGAATATTCGTAGAAGTTAAACTAATAACCGATAACCCGGATTAACGAAGGTTTCACTTTAGAAGCAGGATTACAGGGTTATAAATCACATAGCTCCTATGGGAAAGAAAATATCTAATTTTGAGGGATTGTTTTGAGACTGAGCATATTCTCAATTTTTGAAGGTTGCAGACAAATGAAATAAAAAAACAACGCAAAAGAATCACAAATATAGCCATGCATTCACTTTACTTTGAACAAGTGCAAATTCCGAATGAAATGACCCCACCCCACTAGTCAACTCAAAATAAAGGCACGCATCAATTTTTTATCCCACTAGTAATAACATGAAGGAGACCAATAAGAAACTGCGTGTATTTAGTAAACAGTAGGGCTTAATTTATTTTTAAATACGATATAATATAAGCTAAGATAGCATTTGAATCTCCTGTTGGTCCTATGTTCGTCCAAGTGGTCTCCGACTTCGGATGCATTTCAAAATCGCCTTACTTTCTCTCTCACACAGTAAGCTAGATGGCACAGAAAAAAACGGCAATCAGATGGGGACAGGTCTGACAGAAATAGAACGTGTGACGGAATCTATCAATTTCATTCTTCAATGTTCGGAAAGTCATCTTTTGCTTTGCGGTGCATGGCACGGCCACGCTGAGGATTATTCATTTCCTTTCCAACAAACTTGGATGTGTACCTTTTCATTTCGGGTTTTGTCTTCTCAATTGTTGGCAATACCCTTCGGCTATAACTGCTTCGACCGATTTCAGCAAGTCATCACGGAGTATTCCACGTACATCTCATCATCATATGCATAGAAAAAATTTCCAAAGGGTCAAACTTGGATTGGCCAAGGAGCTGGAATGGGCGTTTAAATAGGAGACGATCATTGTTTAGTTGGAGTAAACGATCACTTTGGTAAAGAGAGTGAATTGTTTAGTGTAGTTTGGCAGACTAATAGGAATATACGCCGCCATGACAACAAACTTATGGAGTATCATGAATGCAGGTTGCATCATTTGACGAAATTTATTTCGCTTGATCAACAGGCGCATGGTATCCTAATTACATAATCAGCTGACATGCTATTTGTAGGTGTAATAACCCGTAATTGAACTCACCTTCCTCAAATTTGTACTTAATAGACCACCCACCTCCCCCCCCCATTTATTAGCTCGAATTAGAATAATATTGTGGGACCTCATTGTGCCAATTAGAATTTACCCCCCTCCCCCTCAATCTGCCCAAAAAGAGCGTTTCGCAAGTTTATTGGAAATCTCCTCTAGAATATGGGAGAAGTCATTCTGTGTGAAAAAAGGCAGTAATTGCTATCTACTGGTATCGAATATGTGACTAAATGGCTATGCCCAAATGGGCGTGGAACCCGAAGACTTCTGGAATGTGCAAAAGGAGTTAGTTGAGACCACAGTGACACACTAGCAAACTCTGTCAGCCTGATTTATACTGACAGCGAAATTTGCATTAAGATTGATTGATATGGGTATTGTAAATAACTCACCTCCTTGCACAATTTGAAAAAAACATGGCAATCGAGGACCTCACAGCATACGTAATCTAGTACGCTCCAACAATTTGTACTTTTAGGTTATGAGCTCCTCAAGTAAACCATTAGCCCAAATTAGATAGAAATTAATATTGAGCTAACGACTAAACTACACAAGTCTCCAACTAAAAGTGCATTTGCTTTTAAGATACAGCACACGAGATCATCAAAATTTGCAGACTTCATGCAAAATGCAATGTGATGCAACTATTCGAAAATAGTTAACAGAGTAACTCTTAATTGCGTCTTTCAGGTGTGAAATGTATATTCCAATACACCACAGTTCCATTAAAAGATCAAAACCGTAGTCGTTCAAATATGCGATGGCAACTGGAATATATCATGAAAGAGAATAAGGTGCATAATGATGACGCGTGTGGTCACCAAAATGAGGAGGTTGTGGTTCCTGTACATTGCTCCATCAACAAACCAATATGGAGTGGAACATTGCAATGGAGACGATGAGACTGCTAATCGGATTGGACTGATCGAACTTCAGAGTTACTCGAAAACATGATGCATAAAAAAGTGCCCAAACACACGGGTATTGAAGATCAGACATTGTAGACACAGACAAGTGAATGTTCCAATCTCCAACACAGAACTTACACTCAATGAAGACATTCACCATCACAAGCTCACATAACCGATTGTTACAGAGCTCAACAGCCTGTACAATTGACTCACGAAAGCAAAGGGACAGTTCATTCTGTGGCACAATCAGAGTGAATCTTTTCAGATGAGCAAAACTTTAGTCAAGATGAATATCACAGCACACACACGGCAATAGATGGCTTGAACTTCATACGTTGCAAAGGACACTCCTTGAGCCATACAGACTCTTCAAAAACTTTCGTGCTTTTGCATGTGACGCACCCCACCTCCACCCTCCTCTTCCGCCTTTTCTTCTTCTCTATCACCTCCACTGACCTCTAGTGTGATGAGATGTGCTGCCTCCATTGGTGTTTGTTGAAAGAGGAGAATAGCCTGAATTCAGAAGCCCACGTGATATTGCTGACCACTTTACTAGATGAGACCGGGAAACGAATAAAGATAGCCAGTAATATGTGATATGTACTGTGGCGGCAGCAGGGTTCAGTTCCCCACCCCACCTGGCCTCTAACCTTCCTAGATTTTAACCAGGTAGACTCTCATGTATGAAAGACATTGACCGTCGTGCCAGTGTTACAAAGACCAAAGAACTACTAAGACCCTTTCCAATGAAAACTGTGAAATAAGAAATGTCCCGGATTCGGAGGCTGATGTCGGATTGACTTTAATGGCATTTAGTTTGAGAAAAACCACACGACAGTGTTGCAGTTTTGTTGCCTATTGATTTTCTTCTAAATTTATTCAATTTGGTTCAATTTTTTTCTTGATGAGACTGTTTAACTTATCATATACACCCTGGTCTTTCATACTCAATAGAGCGTATAAGGCTCTGAGTAGAATTCAACTGAGGAAAAAAATGACAAAATTGTTGCAACACTCTACAACATGAGTCCACAATTTATTGATGTGTAACCAAAGATAATAGAGGCCTTTTACACACAGATAAATATAAAGCTTATAACCTCTTAAAAATGACATGTGCAAGGATTATTATGAAAGAAAATGCATCAATTACGAAATAAACACGTGATTTTGAAAAGTTATATTCTTGCCTCATCGATCTGCTGTAGAAGGAAAACGCCTTGCGTTATTCAGGTTCCAATAAACCAAGTACACATCATCATTCCCCAAGAAATTAATTTCTAGAATGCGCCAAATTACCGTCACACCGTAAAAGTTGGGAACCAATTGTTCGCGTGAAGAAATGAAGTTTACATTCAGCCCGATACAAGGGCATTCGATAAGTATTTTGGAAAACAGATGCCATGGCAAAGGTGTTTAAGAGGCGACAGACGACTTAAGGTTCCCAATAAAACTTTCTATTAAAACGTTTATTCTTAATAAAATGCGTCAAAAATCTACATGGTATGATTTTCAAATTGAACGCTCTCGATCAGTCTGTATAATCAGTACCAGATAGTCAAGTTCACAAGCACCACTCTCTTATAAAAAAACAACCGTTTTTTAGATTCAAAGGCATTGCGCTAGCGAGTACCAATTTACAGAGAAATGTCAACAAGGAAAAGGTGCGCCAATGAGACAGATAATTTAATTTCAATGTTGTCAATTTCAAATCAGTAAACAGGTAAAATCTACATAGACGAATGCATTTTTAAAAATATATATGCCAAGGAGAAAAATATAATTATTTAAAAGGATAAAATATTTTTCTCGACGTAGCTAGTATGTTTTTGACCTCCTCTTTCCAGTATTATCGATTAAATTCTTTTTGAACTAATACGACGTATGATATACTCTACTCAGAGTTCGTGTTGAAACGTAATGAGTTTTCGCTATAGCAAATAAGAACTCGATTTTATCCCTCCCCAACGGAAATTTCGGCTTGCAGATAGTAAGGATGGAGTATGAAAATACTCAACGGAATTGAATGTGATTACTTAACTAGATTATTCCTATCGCTTAGCCACAAAAAGGCAAAACTATATAATACTTCATAAAAAGATAGTTTAAGAAGTTAAGTGTGTGGGAGTATTTGGCGAAAAAGAGCTGTTTAAACTCATTAAAGAAGAAAACAGTCAAAAAATTAAACAATTCAAAAGGAATAAACGTACCGGTGTATACATTTTCAGCCAATCAAAACCTGCGTTAAAGAGTACGGACTTAAGTTCCTCCTCCGGTACGCCAATATTTGCCACTTCACTCCTAACGCTCCTTGAGGCATGCGACACAATCTCCGGCTAGGATCAGAGAACAAAAATGACACAAAATTAAGTTAGTGTTAATGCATAGGAATTACTGGGAATCTGAATGGAATACTTCTTGTACAGACGAGAAAATTTGGTAGGCTGCATTCTTCAGACACCATTTTATTGATTATTAGATTTCCACACTCACACCCTGATACGTAGGACAAAAAGCGAAACGATTAGCATTACTATTATTGTATATAGACTTACCTCCTCGTGGTGCACCCTGGGCAACGTATAATCATACGGCAAAAAAGTCTATTAACTGGCAGTTGACTTCTCACTTCAAACAACCATCACCCCTCACTGTATGTCATATTCGAACCCTACCACAGTACTCATCTTACCCTTTCCGAGCCTTTGTGTCTGTCTGTTTCTTTTACATCTGTGAATCACTCTTCTATTCCCCCTCCGAATTCTTCTCACTTTGATGTTCCTCCTACCCTCTGTGAAGTCCGAAGTCGTCTAAATGGCTAATGATAACTATCAAAACGTCTGCCATTTGTTATAAATACTATTATTGTATAACCCAACAGCGAATCATGTGCCACGAATCAAAAAGTTTATAAACAATTTAAGTTCCAATCCGGGATCTAAATAGTAAGTATAGAAACCAAGCACACAGTATAGTAACTAATTGATAGGCATTTGTGACGGACAGTCGGACAGTGAAGAAGTCATCAAATTTCGGGGAGTGATTCACCATGAGCAAATTTAAGGAGAGCTGATGAAAACACTCGTAACTCTTACCACAGCGGGTTGAAGAACAGACGATAATGACGTCATATTTGCATTGAAGAGAAGTGTGCAATGATGAAGTCCAATCTTTGAGGAGAATCGAGAAGCAGATCCAGATATCTTCTTGGCACCTTCTGGGATCTAGGGAAAATAGAAATTAAATAAGCGTTTAAGAAATCGCTGCAACCTGCAAACTCTAAAAATTATGGGAACTTGCAAGCAAATAGAGAGTCTCCAGATAAGCTGCGTTAAAGAAAAGCAAGACAACAACAAAAGGGCAGAAAGAGTCGTGGCAAGTTCAAGTTGATTCAGATGAAAAGGAAGGAGGAGGAATAATATTAACTTATCATGTTTGAGAACAATAACCGAATAAATTCACGTCCCAATCTGAGTTGAATTGATCCGAGAACAAGCAAACGCAAGGTTTCATACTGCGTACATTTTGATGACTTTCAACGCCTCAATTGACGTATGCTTCAAAAGTTGTAAAGCACAGCCACCGATAGAAAATTAATCTACTTTTAAACAATAAGTTTGCCAAATCAAAGTCAACGGGATCGATATTCATCAGTGCTCAAACAGTGGTGTGGAAGAACAACCATCCTGATTGGCTCCCTTATGGGCTTGGGAAGTCTACTAGAACATCGGAGATTGGAACAAGACTACTTTATTTCTAAAAGTTAGTGAAATAGCTTTTTAATGAGTCCCCTTCCCCCCCCTCCCCCCCACCTCACCACAACCATCTAGACAATAGGAATTTTTAGACAAACGTTCAATAATTCAAGACTCCAAAACCAGATTTTAAACTAAATCAGCTACAAAAAATCTCCAGCTGAAGGTTCTTAACAGACTAGGAAGACCACGAGCATGCATGAACGTAGAAAGAATTCGAGGTAAAAAGTAAACCAGACCTTTACTTTAAAAAACCGAGACTCCAACTAATAACCCTTCCGATGCGTTAACATTGATTACAAACCACAAACTTTGATTTTTATGAAGTTGATCTATCGCTGTAAACTATTAAGCGAGAAATTGCGCATAGGGAGCATGTACCTTGATGAATAATAATAATAATAATAACGTCAGAAAGTGAACCTTTGCACAGTAATGGAAGTCCACTTAAAAATAATGCCTACTTAAAGGAAATAAGTTTTTATTTTGGAGAAAATATAGTGTCAAGGTGATTCTATGGAGAGAAAAAAAACGTAGGCAATCTAGGCACTGTTTGACAATGACAACTAAGAAGAGCTCAGATGAAAATGAAACCAGCTGCGCACAATTAAGGCAGTTGAAACAGTGTAATTATCGATTTCTTACTTTCAAGACTATCATGAATAATTAAGACGAAACTAAAGGAGCCATGGCTCAAATTTTAGATCTTTGATCTTCGTAATTACATTTACGCTAGACAGATCAACAGGGATCTATTGTTATAATCCATGATATCCGAGATTCTAGAGCGATTGGCAAAATATCAATGGAAAAATAGGACAATTCTGCTATTGAAATAAACTTGCCGAATTGTCCGTGAACAATAGCTACACTTCTCCTATTGAATTAATCTGCAAATATATGGGGCGTAATTAACCATTCTCCGAGGGAGGTTTGTTAGAGTCACCAGCAGCATAGTTAACTCACTTAATGCTTTGGTACTTCTAACCCAACATTATAGGATATAAATAACAATACTCTTGAAGAATGGATATAGAATAGAATGTAATTTAAAAAAACTCTTGACAGAAAGTATCGATATAAATAAACAGTGAAAAATAACCTTAGGATATAGTAAAGTGCTAATGAATGAATGAAAAATAAGTAATTAAGAAATGAACAAAAGTGGTCGATTGAAATGAACTTTGAATAGTGATCTCCTTATCTAACGAGATTTCGAGATCTGTAAAGCTTATTTCCAGCAAACAATTCGAAGGCATCCCAAACGAGTAAATCAATATGGCTTAGTTTATAGCGGATTGCTGTACAAATAAGACTTGAACTATGTTCAATAACCCCTTTGGCTAGAACTCCCAATTCGAAATATCCTCTTGGATGAGCTAAGCTACATCGAAGAGGAGATAGAGGAAGCAGGTGTATGATGTGGAACATGTTTGTTTGGACTGGTTTCAGATGCGTTCTGACATGATGACATGGGGCTTAATCAATAAATACTGTTTGGGTACAACAACACTGTAATGATTAGGTGATTATTCATTGGTCGAGAGGTCTCTCTACTCGTGACCGCATTTGTTCCCCAACTGCGATCAGCATCACGTTCACACGTCCCAGAGTGGTTGCGCGTGTAGGGGATTCTTTGGTTCAGCCACGCTAGCATTGTGTTCCTCACAAATTAGAACGTGTAAATAGACTCTTGATTGATGACTAGAGGGTGGGGTTGTTTCAAAGACAAATGCTTAGTAGGGAAAGACGGAAGTTGTTGGTTGATTATTTTCTGGTAAGTGGAATTACGGACCCCCAAGATTTTTTGATCAAATTAAAAGTCCCCCAAGTGCTTTACAGAGTACACCCCGATTACATCGATCGAAACAAAAGTCAATAGCACAAAATAAGATGGATCCACTGTATAATTGAGATTACGAGGTATTAATAAAAGTGGAGAAAGATATTGCATTGATTCAACATGAAAATATGATTTATGTCTGAAAATTCAACTACATCCAGGAAATATCGAAATGGATCCATTCAAATTGTGGGTACCTATTTTAACCAACGTAACCATCCCAAACTAAAGTAAGCCACCATTCTAGAAGAATAGGTTACCAAATATAATAAAATAAAATAATAAATCCAGAAAAATGATAAGATAGGCACGTGCATTTTCAAATAACAGTAGAATCTGCCGTGAAATCATTAAGCTTGATCACTCGTTTATTCATGTAAAGATAAATCGTAAGCAAAAAAAAACACATAAAGTTACTGAGAAAATGTGGATCACACACCTTGCAAGGGTCCAAATCAGTTGATGAAAGACCTTCGGGTAGTAGCCAAAGATCATACCGCGGACCAACAAAGATATTCAATTTTGGCCAATTTTTCACTAGGTTATCCCTCAGAAGCTCCATGCATTTTTGTCGATCATAATACTTTTTCGCCTCTAGGAAGCTGATATTTAGATTTCCGTGATCATGAAAGACGGCCCCACCACCAGACATACGTCTAGCCAATCGCCAACCGCGACCTTCAATCTCCCTGGGGCTGGTTTCCAACCACACATTCTGATTACGCCCAATCACAACGCAAGGATCTGACCTCCAAAAGATCATATCTGCTGGTCGGTGCTGAGATCCCTCCTCAATTGCATAGCGCGCTCGATTGTCATAGAAACACACCTCAAAGGCGAGATTACGAAAGATATCTCCTGATGCAAGCCAGTAAATCCGATTTACTGGTCTAGTGGTGGCAAGTGAAGAGAAACCACGGATAACACACGGCCTTGAAAGGAACATCTAAAAAATCACAACACACACACATGACTTAAGTCGAATCAACCTAAGCTGGACCGCATAGCCTTGCGTAAAACAGGCACCAAATGAAAACATTTGTTCAGGCGCAATCCAAGGAAATTTCACAGTTCTTGTAACCACATAAGGATGACACTGTGAAATTTACACGATCTTTGGTCCTCATTAAGAGAGACTTGCCATACTCCCATCTCAGAAGATGAAAGAACAACAGTAACCATGAGCACCATAGTCACTGACCAAAACCCTAACGACTACAAAGCCAGCGTAATTGACAAGGTATTTACCGTACAGATTAACAGGATATACCGCTCGAAGAACCATAAGCACCACAATTAATCCCAACAACAACCTAGGAGCCTTAGCAACGCACAAGCAATCATACAAATATAATACCATACATTAAATCTAAGTAGCTACTATAGCCAATAAACAAAGAAAATAAAAATTCGAACAATGACTCTATTTAGTAAAGGCTGCACGAATATGATCCCAAGAAGGCAATGTGTTCACAAGACAGAGTCCCAACCGAAAAGAAATTCAGGAGCTGGTTACAATTTCGTGGATGTATTGCGTGGGCGTTCGCGTTTCTTGAAAATAAATGAGCGATTACAGAAATCGGGTTAATGAAAGAACGGAAACAGCAGATAGTGGGATGATAATAGGCATACATCCAAAAAACAAAGGAAAATTTGAGTAGAGAAAAGGGGTATATACATGGGATTAATAGATCGCTTGTTCCTGTTTTTTTGGATTTCTGGTAAACCCGCTGAAGGTATATGCATTTAGGTCTCTGGATCGTCCCAACTATCTTCAACGCAGGCACGAACACGTTTTTCGTATTCACGGCGATTTTCCACATACAACTGAGCTGCAACACTATTAGCAGGAGAGTTAGGATTTGGTTCATCCAGCAGAGATTGAATTGAGGTTAAAATAGCAAGAACGTCATAGGTTGGACTCCAAGCATTTGAGAGAATATCTAAGCAGATACTTCCATCGGCGTAGACATTTGGATGAAACATTTTGGAGACGAAAACAACACGGGGGGCCTTATTTGGATACTCTTCGGAGAATTCTAATTTCAGCTTAAATGTCCCATCTTCAAAAGCGGTATCTTCTGGACCGAAGATAACAGCATTCCAAACCATCACGTTGTCAGTTGGAGAACCACAAATACCCGGAGGAGGATCATTCTGAAGACGCTTAAAATCACGCAACAATCGCCGGTGCGCTGGCGTTGACATTCGTTGGGCTGGTAAATAAAATAATTTCAGAACAAGCTATGAAATTTAAAAGATCGAAATTCAATTCAACTCGATGATAAGAATAATGCCTAAATTTGATTTTTGGTCAAACAAACTAATCACAAGATAAACTAGATAAATACTAATAAAGCGAACTTTACTCTATTTATGATGATCCACAAGGCAAACTCTTTGCATAAATATGAATTGGTACAATATTAAAAAAGATAGCAGCATTTTTTAAACAGAATAAAAATATTTTAAGCATTAGTGGTTATTATAAAAATACATCATACAACTTATACATGGTCTATTTTAATGAAACCAGATGTTTTCAACAGTAATTAAAATTTTGAAGGAAAAATTTTGTCAAATGAACTCTGAAAAGCCAGCCAGATAAGGAAGTAGTCAACAAACCCGGAGGATTCAAGAAAAAGAAGGGGACGAATATCGCGCGCCAATCTAATTGTTGAATAAAACGCTCGTAATGATTCGTAAAATTCGCATATAATACTCCAAAAATTCAAATTTTAGTGGGACGGATTTATATGTTTATTTCAATCAAGCCACCGTTCTTTATTAAAAATAAGTTGGGGAATATTTTGTTTAATGATCTAATAAGATTTTAGAAGCATCATTCTATATTAACAACGCCTTTACAACTTCTAAGTAAATGTGGCTTTTGCCTCCCAATATATTATTATCCTGCAGAACTAATTTGTTCAATACCAAATTTTAATTTATTCTTCAATTTTATTAAAAACTTAGACCAATATATTGAAGTAATTGAAATTGCGTTTTCCGAATCTGATGAAATTCATTTGAAATCAAGCCTTTTTCAGCATTTTCAAAATTCAAGTTTCGGTAATATGTCTTGATTATTACCTAAGGTAGAACCATTTTCTTACTTTGGCTTTTTTATTTTGATCGTTATATATCAATTTCAAGTTGGTAATGCTGCTGTTGGTCTTTTAGTTTATCAAAAAACGCACTGATGGTGAATGTCTCTCAGTTACCCTAGTTATCTGTAGATATCAAAACACTAAAATACTCTCCGTATATGAGCATAATATTTTCCCCAAAAATAACTCTTATATGTTAAATTCCCTATTTCGCGCCTTAGATTTTATTTGAGCTAATCCATTTAATCTAACGGGTGTAAATCGTAAGTAGGCCAATCCAAATGAAATGTATTTAATGCGGTTTGGTGGTTTACGAATACATAAATTGTGATTTTGTTGAATTCTATTTGTAACTAATGCAATTGCTTATGAACCTAAGAATAGTGGAGAAATATTAGTCTTTAGGGCTCTAAGTAAGATTTGTAAGTAAATAAAATTAAAAGTAAACATCGCAACATCGGTTTCGCCTTGTCGGAATCGAAATATATTTCTACCAAAATGTCTGATGTGTAATCAAAATGTTATTTGAACATATTGGGGGAATGTTTAAGACCACACCCGTAGAAATCAAGATATTTTCAAAAATTGTTTCAAAACGATCTCATGCTGTTTCTTGCACAATTATTTCTGTTGCTTCTCAAAATCTTTGCGAAAATTTTGACCCACTCTTTGATTATGGTCACCACTCCCAAAGTACTTCCTACTGCAATATTGTCACCAATTAACACCCACAAGTCAGAGAAAGAGTAAACGTAACTAATTTCACGCACATAAAGGTGTCTAAATGGTAATAGATGTTCCAACACGACTTCCTTTCTAGCCTACCTTGCTTAAGTAAAAATCAAATCCGAAAGTCTGATTCTTGATCTCCGGACAAAATGAAAATGGTGCTGAAAGGATAGAAAGGAAATTGATGTGTCTTGCCACCTCCAGAACTCCAAAATTATCCACCAAGCTAATCTTCAAATTTTTCTGACCAGTGTTAAGATCCACTCAACTCTGTGAGGTGCTGTGAATGAATCTCAGATTGAAAAAAAATGTGCATATTACAAATATGACCCTACAGCCCCACAATGCAAAAAGACCCAACCACTACGTCGAAATGTGATGCAAAATTTAAGTATAGTTGGCTCACAACCGGATAATTTCATTTGGTCTGCACGCAAAAATATTAGGTTGTAAAAAGGAAACAGATTTTAACAGACCTCTTTATTCTAGAAGTTTTAAATTTCTCATCCATTAGAGCACGGCTGCGGGTGGAACCAATCACTTTGGAATGAAAACTGGTTGAATACTGGAATTGCTTTTAATATTTCCTGAGTACGAATGCATAGATCAAAACCCTTTTGGAATACCTTGGGAAAACGCTAGACCATCGACTCAGATGCGAATTAAGTGACGGATGAAGCAGAATGCACACACAATCGGTTAGTGCTTATAGCTAAATCCGTAAAAACATAATTGCCAAAATAGGCTGAGAGTCTACCACAGAAGCCATTGTTGTGATACTAATGTCCCGATAGGTCTCTCAATAATTTAATTTCTATAGTAGTTTGACAGAATATCCGCAGGCACAGATAGCAGAACGGGGTGACCGTTTCCTTTTTCGGACAACTCAATGTGCCCCAGAGACTTCTTGAGACTATGACTCTATCTGAAGCCTGCCTGGTGTCAATATAGACGATGATAAAGGGATTGTTCTACCTGAGGTATTTTAGTTAAGCTATATACTTTGGGTTCTTTGGTGGAAATTTTATAGGATGTTTAATATAATAAGATGGACTTAAACAAACAAACATTTATATATCCTCCAAAATATCACAGCAAAGATCTTCAACCACTTTGGCGTATTTTAATCACCATGTAAAATTGTGAATAAATAAAAATAAAAAATGATCAATATTTTTAAATCACGCATTAGTTTCTTGATTGGATGATTTTTTTAAAATTTTATTCGATAGGAGGAAAAGCAGATACATGCCAAATTTCTTATTCGCGCTTTTGTTGAACCTGACTTGTGGAGTGCACAGCACAATCAAGACTTGTGTATGCTAGATTAACCTTGACAGTGCAGCCGTCCTATCGATCGCTTTGAGAAAAAGTGCGGTCGTGCGTACAGGGGCCTCCTCAGATAGTTAGTGACTTGTGTCCATTCAGAGTTGTGTTTAATGGTCATGCTTGGAAGTAGCTGCGATGTGTAATAAACACTATTAGTTCCACGAATTCTGCGTCTCGATAATATCGATGTACCTTAGCTAATTTGTGAAACAATTTTGTAGAAGGAGATTTGCCGGGGAGGATTTTTAAGGTTTAGTCAATACTTATTCGCCATATACTAGGTGATCTTAACAATATCTCCTCACTATCTGACGTAATCCTTCTCTCAATGATGCTGTTTTAGTTGCAAGACTAGTTTGATTATTCTTCTCTTCCTCCAACAACTTACATCAGTTCCTGCAATCCTTGCTCAAGTCGTTCCTTTTTCCTCTTAAATAGCCTCAAAATGTCGAGGGTAAAAGATCTTTGACCTTTTTGATACCCACTGAACCCCCATGTTTGTTTCATACGGTAGAGAATTGCACATTTTTCTGCACTCTTGTAATATTAGGAATTGCAGCATACACAAAAAGCTGCTATGCAACAGTTGACCCAAACACGAAGAGAGAGAGAGAGGTTTGATAGAAGTGTTGTTAGCATCAAAATTTTCCTAATTTAAAGGAAACTTAAATATTAACAGTCGTTTTATTAACGATGCATGAAAGTCAAAGAATTGACGCTCAAATAACACCTGTTCTAAAAATCCAGTTTTTTTCGGCACCTATAATATTTTCCTTACAAAAGTCGGGACCTACTACTAATAACAAGTAAGTAGAAAAAGTTTACTAGTATTCAGCAAATGGCTGTGCGGTAAATTGTATTGGTGCAATTTTTTTAATACTCTAGAAAAGTTGCATCCAAGAAAACTGTAAAAGTTCGAATGGAAGATAAATAGAAAACTCTTCATATAGCGTGCAATAGCCTAATTAAGCAAAAGTTCCTATTACAAATAGTAAGGAATTTACGTCGAAAGTATTTAATTAAATAATACGTTCTAACTGTGCAAACTGTAGTTAGCTATATGTTCACTTTCAACTTACCAAGATGTACTCAACCGTTAGAGTGAATTCAGGTATTAATTTTGCTTTGCACATTTATAAGCCGGTGTAAATTGGGCACGATTTAAAAGGAAATTGTCTAATACGGAATCATATATATATACTATTGTTCATCAAGTGCACGAATTTTAATGTTTCCAATCATTTTTCTCCATAAATTATATGTCAAAGTGAGAATTTAATTCTTTGTATTATCGAGAAATTCTAGCCTAAAAGTTTTAGTTTAGATCAATTTATGAAGAGACAGAGGTCAACGGGACCAATTACAATGACTGCAATTTTATGATTGTTGAAGTTTGCGGCAAACCGATTCAAGAAGTTTATTTGGAGAACAAAAGGACTTCAAACTTGATCAACTATTCACTTGCAATAAAAAAACGTGAAACTCTTCCATTTTAATCAGATATCTGCGAAATTTTAGTCACAATGGGATAGTTTGGAAGCATGTTTTGAATAACATTTTTCTATAAACTATATTAAAATCAAATAACAAATCGGTATCATGTAATAATCAACATGTAATTTTTGGCAATAAACGAAAACTAATAACATTTTTTTAAATTTTCTGTGCATTTACTTTGCGGCTTTAAAATAAGTCCAGATCTGCTGGAATAATTGCACAAGTTGGCCCTCATCTTGCCCATTTGACTTAATTGAGACCCTGGAAAAAGGGATAAATTGCTTCAAGACACAATCCGTGGGCCGAGATAAAAAAATATCTTTTTTGCCTATTATAAAAACAACTTTGATAGCAGAATGTTTTACTGTTTAGAACTTCTCAACTTTCAACTTCTCAATTAAATAAACTCACTTTACATTCATTTTTATTTTTCTTATATTTGATTAAATATTTACAGATTATTATTTCTCGTGATCCGTGACACACGTAGTTTATCAGTGCTGAAAAGGAGCAGTCAGAGGTAGGAAGATCGCAGAAGTTCATTGGGTTATGAAATTAAATGGGAATCAATAATAGTCTGAAAAGGAAGTATTAAAACGAGAGCCTCTGTTTGTCTGAATTATCCTATTTTGTCTGCATCTTCTTTAAAAGACTGAGAAAGCGGGATTAAATTGCATGTTTTTAGTCAACCTCCATGAGATTATAACAGCAGAGTTTGTGGAACGATATTCATCCATTGTAAATGATTGTGAAAGTGGTCTTTTAAAATCCATTTCACATTGTCTGATGCTAGTCTAAATAGCATCAAATCAATGGCTTACCTTTAATAAATGACATTTTAGGTGACATTAAAAAGTAAATCAAACTTCTTATAGGGCGTGGCTGACAATGGGAAGTGAAAACTTTTCCTATTGCATTTAAAATCAATTTATTTTACATTAACTAATCCCTTAGGGGTTTCGTGCTTCAATTATCTGTCAATCTTACATGCCTTTGGCGTATAATAGCGCATATGTGTTTTGATTAGACACGGGAATTTTTAATCAGTCAAGCGTTATAAGGTTTTATTGCCTAATTTGCCATTATCTTATCTCTCCGTTCATTTAGATTCAATCTGGTTGAATATTAAATTAACTAATCCTGGCTTTTCAATTATTGCAAGAAACGTAAGTTGAAGTATATAAACGATAAATAATGTGATCAGGAGTTGGCCGCAGTATCCAATAAAAATTTTAGTAAACCTCATGAACCAAAATTCCAAAATCAATTGCAGTCGAAGGCCTTGATACCTTGATGTTGCTGTTAGCGATTCTTTGAACCCCCCCCCCTTTTATTGATTTATTGCACTTGCAGTTAACCGAACACAATTGAAACCAATGCCTAACAGTAGACATTTCCAAGCTATTCTAGGGCTAGCTATTTGTCCCAGTGCCTGTATTTAAATTATTTACATGCACACCAATATCAATTATTGCTCAATTTTCACTTGTTTGCACCAGTACATTTATAAGTAAAATAAAAAGATTTTTTCGTTTTCCAATTTTAACACCCGATTAGTCTCCACAGTAGCCAGAGTTACTAGACCGTAATAAAAAAAATCAAGGAACTACGTTAAAAATGGGCTTTTATCTAAAATTATCCTTGATTAAAAATACTTCATCTTTCAAATGATAAGGAACTACTTTGCCTTGAGATATTTAACAAACGTATTTGTTAAATTGATCATCCATTTTAATGAAATTAAGGGTTGGCTAACAAAATAGCTCGGTGTAGTTGGCTAATTTCTTCTCTGGGCTGTGCTGAGCTGATCACTTGTCATTTTACATGTCTGCCAAATCCTGAATGGCTAACTGAATTGATTATGCTTAGTTAAAAAAAAGAGATAACAGACATTGGGTGCCTTATGAATGAGGTTCCCTAAGATGGGTTTTGACAAACGCTTTTCTGCAAAAAACTGGGAATTATGGTTTCGCTTGAGCTCTTTATCGGAAGTTTAGAAAGGAACAAGTACTTTCTACAGGTCTGCGAAAAGCATCAAAAGGCAGAATGCAAGCGATACGTCTCAGTGAGTTGTGAAGCAATTTTGTAAACCCTTTATCACCTTGATTGCTTTTGTGTCAAACGAACAGCTTACAAATGTACCATTTTTTGGCTGAAAAAATTACTAACTGATTAATGCCTTCCATATATGGTCAATTTTGTCAGTTAAAACAAACTGTATTGTTTAAAGCATTGTTCTATCAATGAAATCGTGAATTTAAGATATATTTTGTTTCTCTTCTCAGTCATTGGGTGTCTATTATTAATAAAGCCATAAAATAAACATCAGCAGCATAAAATTCAATTGGCATACTGTTTGAAACCGTCCTTGGAAAGTCGACCAAGAATTTTATAAAATGTGAGAAGGAATATCTCCTTGTAATGAGCTTTAAGATTTTCGGTTTATCGTTCCTGATACTTTCATTTGGCCACTACTTAGATTTTAAGATTCAAAATCACAGTCAATTGGTCAACTCCTTGACGGGGTTCCCTAGAAAATAGAAAGATTGCATACACTGGTCCCAACAGTGACTTAAATGACAATGAGCCGAATTTCACAAATTGACAGCTGTCAACATTCTTATTGAGTATATGCAATAATAACTGAACGGATCTTCTAGTTCAACCTCTAACCTGACAGGAAGAATACGAATTTATATCAAGCACCGATCCTGCTTGAAAAAAGTAGAATTATAACATATTAATATCAGCAAGTTTCATTAAAATTACCTATGGATAAACTTTGTTACGAAGCTTAATCAAGCTAATTTCGCTTGCATCACAAAGGTTGTCCAGAATATAACCTGCTAATAAGATTTAATTACATTGACTACAATATATTTATATGTTATATTATATTCATACATTATATCATATCATATATTTATTCTTTGAAGGAGCATATGACTTTCTTCAAAATATCGGCATGAGAGTTCATTTACCCTACAAAGCATTTTTGTTTTATGTTAATTGTAAGAATTTATTTTGAAAGTCTTTACAATCAACTACCAATTCCTTCAATTAACATTTGCAGAAGAAACCTCACTCCATGCATGACAGTATTTTCCTCTGTAAGTGTATTGATAGAACACGGAAAATTGCCATTTTATGGTCCATTACTAAGGTCCGTAGCTATGCGATACTTCGTAAGCAGACATTAATGCATCGTTAATTCGTTACTCATTGTACTCTGAATCACTGTTCCAGGAAATGCTTTAACCATGGCATTATATTTATTTCAAATGGCAGGCGCTATGATAAGTATCATTAGCTCTTTAGTTGACTTCGAGCTTCACAGAAAGGAGGAGGAACATCAAAGTGGCAAAAAGTCGAGAGGGGGACAGAATAATGATTCACAGTCGTAAAAGAGACAGACGGACACAAAGATAGAAAAAAGGTGAAGTGAGTACCGTGAATTAGTTGAATATGAAATGCAGTGGGGTCTTGGTAGTTTGAAGTCAGAAGTCAACTGCCGATTAATAGACTTTTTTGCCGTATAAGTATACGTTGCCCAGGGTGCACCACGTGGAGGTAAGTCTATCGCGCATCCCACCATGGCATTATTATTGAAAAGGTTAAAATTCATGTTTATGC
>UZAE01000441.1:0-23357 GCA_900617975.1 Rodentolepis nana | reverse complement strand
GGGGGGGGGGGGGGGGGTGGAGAACAGAAGAGTATTTCAAAGATATAGAAGAGAGACTCGAAGGTAGAAAAAAAGGTGAGGTAAGTACTGTAGAAGTTGTTGAATATGACATACAGTTGGGTCATGGTAGTTTGAAGTCAGGAGTCAACTGTCATTTAATAGACTTTTTGCCGTATGAGCATACGTTGCCCAGGGTGCACCGTTTTTTGCCGTATGAGTATACGTTGCCCAAGGTGCACCACATTTTTGCTGTATGAGTATACGTTGCCCAGGGTGCACCCGGACTCTTTTGCCGTGTATACGTTGCCCAGGGTGCACCAGTTTGTTTGCCGTATGAGTATACGTTGCCCAGGGTGCACCACGTGATAGACTTACTTGCCGTATGAGTACACGTTGCCCAGGGTGCACCACGTGGTGCCTTATGAGTATACGTTGCCCAGGGTGCACCACGTGGAGCCGTATGAGTAAACGTTGCCCAGGGTGCACCACGTGGAGCCGTATGAGCATACGTTGCCCAGGGTGCACCACGTGGAGGCAAGTCTATCGTACATCCCTATTTACATAATATCAAGAAAAAATTATTAGAAAACTTTAAATACAACCAGGAACTATCGTCGCTATTGAAATTATTTATTGCTACTGAGGTCTAATTTAAAGTGTAGTAAATTCATTGTTAAGTATTTTAATTGTTACTTTGGGACGACTATTGAAAGCAAATAAAACTTCATTAAAAACAGCCCGAAAATTCAATTGTTTAGTGTAACTAATGATTATGACATCATTGAAGTTTGCACTGTGAGAATTTTGCTAGGGCTTGACTTTCTAAAGACATCTTTTCTTCGCTAACTGCAGGTATTCAAGAAACTTAGGTGTATAAGAATGTGACACAGTGAATTAATAATATTATGAAAATTAGGGAAACCTGGCCACTTGAGAATTTAAACGTAATTGAACAGTTATGTTAAGCAATTTCTTCTAGCAGTATAAATTACAATTTCAACTTCGCAATTCATTGGGGGGGGGGGGGGGGGGTGAGTTGGGGAGTTGATAGCAATAAAAACTAATTGGGACTTAATTTAAATAAATTGAGTGAGCAGTACCATTACTCAAACACTATCCGCTCAAAATGTTTGTATCGGATATAGTAAGCATTTAAATTTGAAATTACACAGACAACCGGATGCCTACTTTTAAATAATAATTCAAAATTCAGGTTCATTCAATGATATGGAGGGGGGGGGGGGGAACATTTTCATAATCATCAACTAAGGTACCATACATTTAAATTCAAGGGTAGAATAGAATATTGAAATTAGAAAAAAAACATTATTTCAATGCCTTTCCGGACTCTCTCTTCCCTCCCTCTTATAGATCTTCTACTTTTTGGCAAATTCCCTCGTTTGATACAATCATTGAATAAATGAACTGATTATTATTATTTTCATTATTTTCACAAATAACTGGAAATTAGAAGAATATTTCTAATAAGTAGTAAGATTATCAAGGTAATCAGAACGCTCTGGCCTTTAACGTTTGACACTCGCACTGGGGCAGCCCATTGATTTG
Source organism: Rodentolepis nana (assembly GCA_900617975.1). Lineage (NCBI taxonomy): Eukaryota > Metazoa > Platyhelminthes > Cestoda > Cyclophyllidea > Hymenolepididae > Rodentolepis > Rodentolepis nana. The sequence goes on along the minus strand of UZAE01000441.1, from coordinate 21,791 downwards.
ACTTAATTTATTCGAATATTCTGTCTGAGATTATACCGGAGGAGAAAATTTTGAAAGGAATGTAGGAACTGCTAACTGCGGAATACCCCTGTCATAGGGAAATAAATGGTAGCAAATTGGCAGAACCTCTTGGCCAATGGGCGTTGGCATCAGAGACAAGCAGCTTCTCCAATCCAGACTACGAATAGTGAAATTTACTACATGAACACCCCACCCCCTCCACATTTAGGAAATATTATTCACATTGAGTCCAATAAAACAAAAATTTTAAGTTTCTTTGACACATTGGGGTTGCTCTCAGCATTTCCTGATCGCCTCTGCACATTGTCATTTGTTGGGCCTACTGTTATTCCATGTCGATTGCCTTCTACAAATAAAAAATTACAACTTATTTTTAGTCAATTTAGATGCTGTAAATAAATTTGAAACAAGAGATGGTAACCGAATATCCACACGTTAAAACACTAGAGAAAGTTACATTGATCTCTGCACTTTACGATAAAAAGGGATGAATTGATTACTCTACGTCGGGCCTGGTTAGTACTTGCATGGGTGACCGGCTGGGAATGTCCAGTGTTGCTGACTTCTTGGGGTGCGCGATAGACTTACCTCCATGCGGTGCACCCTAGGCAACGTTTACTCATGCGGCAAAAAGGTCTATTAACCGGCAGTTGACTTCAAACAACCAAGACCCCGCTGTCAAATTTGACTACTTCCACATTACTCACCTCACCTTTTTTCTACCTTTGTGTTTGTCTCTTTTACGTCTTTGAAACACTGTTCTATTCCACCCCCCTTTTGACTGTGTTTCACTCTGATATTCCTTCCCCTCTTTGGAGCCTGAAGTCCACTAAAAGGCTAATGATAACTATCAAAACGCCTGCAATTTGATATGAATAAATAAATACATTGATCTCTACACTTTACGATAAAAAACGGACGAATTGATTACTCTGAATCCAGCGGAAAAACGCATCTTCTTGAGTGAGAACCCACTCCACATTTCTCAATTTCAAAAACCTGTCTCCCTATTAGGCTTATTTATTTATAATTTTAATTCTGTAGAAATTTCTGCAAAATTAGATGCATTCCTCTATAAACAGATTACTTCCCGAAATACGAAGCTGAACAAAGTGAGCACTGTTTTCCAGTTTCTAATTAGTTAATGCAGGAGAATTTTCATTTTACGCACTTTTAGAAGTTGTTTTCAAGCTCAAATGAGCCAGTCCATTGAAATTAAATTAAATACACTTAACAAGGGTTTTAGACCGGCCAATTTTTCTACGGTTAATTATCAACGAGTCATATTAAGAAATTCACAGACTTAACTAATGTCCGCCCAGATTAGGGGTCAACATATTGGCACCGTGTAAAGGGAGACTTTATAAGTTTAATTAAAGTCGATAATGATAGCTAAATCAGATGGGAAGGTATATTGCTCCCTGATCAATTCACATAAGTTCATTCCTGATGCAGCAATATGTCAATATGGACTGATGGAGATAGTTATTCTGATACAAATTCTTCAGTTACCAACTTTTTGTTCTAAATGTATTTTGACAGTGAAATTCATAAATTTGGTAAGACAGTGACCTAGCCATTCTTCCCATCGATTTTTTATTCTAATGGTAATTTCTAATCTAGAGCTCTTGAACAGTTTCCTCTCAGATTCTATTGCATTTCAATATATGTGGTATGTTATATCAACCACTACTTGACAGATGGTTAATAATATTATTTATTAGGTAACAAAGGGGCAGATTAAAAGGAGTTCATAGTCAGAGAAATAAAGCTAATAATCTGTAACAAACAGAAGATGCTAATTGTATTCTCTTCTTCTTCTTCTTATTGCATTAATTATTATCAAATGCATTTCTATTGCCATGCCAACTAGGTAAACACAATAAATCTTCTAAACCGAACTCATCATTGCTCACGTTATCATGAATTTTCAGATAGTTAAATCATAAGTGCTTAATTCGCCCCAAGCGGGCAAATAATCAGTTCAAGGCGAACGTGATCGTCCCCTTGGACAAGCCAACTGTAGAGCTGAATCCAACTGAGGAGGAATGACAGCAGCAGTGTTATGTGGCAGCATGAGTACCTGGGTTACTCCCAGTAACTTGATTAATCGGGGGGGGGCGGGTTTCTTGCCATAATCATTGAGTGAGGCAACATGACGACTAGGAAACCGGCAAATAGGCGTTGGCAGATTCCACTCACTTTGCCTTTAAAATAGAAGGCCAGCATGCGAATGATGGAATATACTTCAAGTTATCCTTTTTGGCTCAACAAAATCGCTTGATGTACTTAAATTAATAGAGCTTGGTGCTAATATAAGCGTATTTACCTACACCCGGAGAACTATATCAAAGGCCAGCAACAAACATTCATTTACTAAATTGAAAGTAAATAACATTGATTACGTTGCTCACAAGACTAGGGCCATACACAGAATCTCTAATGGTGGGTGTAAAAGTTGACGTACGTGCCACCGTCGCACTCAGAAGTTCAAAAGAATAGTACTATCGTAGATCCAAGATTTTGTGGAGCATTCTAATAAGTTTGATGCTGCAAGTTATTTTCTACAGCAGTTTCGACTTATAATATTGGTGATAGAGATGTATTAATAACCCGGTATCAACTGCCTTCATCGCTTGCAAATTGTAAATCCCTTTGGATTTGAAAAGACCATCTTTGATATTAACATGATTATAGATGATTGCTTTGTCAATTTCCTCTTTCCAAACTTGGAATATTCAGCATGAAAAATCTTGAACTTATTAAATTCCTTCATATTTTCTATATTAGCATACTGCATATCGCTCCTGAGAGTTTGACAGTTAACACGAAAAAAACTGACATTGATAATAGGATGAGAGCTTTTATTAGCACATCTGGGTCAACCGTTGCCTTGCCTAGTGGGCACAAGAACCACAGTCTTCCTTGCCATATAAGCGAAGATAACGTTTAGAAATTCAATCTCATAGCTCTTCAACAATAACGAAAGAAGTTATCAAGGCAGCGGAGGTCTAAAATAATGAAAAAAGCACAAAAACCAGTTAATATGAAAATTGATTCAATCAAATCGTCCAGGTTCTTGTATATTGATTTTGCGACTTCGTAGAGCGCACTTACTATCTCATACGTCTGTTCATGACCAACACCAACAAGCGCATTGGGTAAACTATTGGTTGCTGAAAGTCTGGAGGTCTTTAATAAATACCTACTTTTAAATCGCCCTGTTAGCCTCTCTGACATTTTAAGGGATCACGGAACTTGATTGTTGAGAACAGTTAGAGATGACCAAAGATTATTTGCTAAATTGCTCTTTTTCAGTTGTTCGAATTATAAATACAAAATTAGATACAAAATTAAGCCCAAATTATTTAAGCTTAAAATTTTGAGTAAACACTTGAAAAGCGTTAAAACAACGTTGGTGGTATGCAAGCTAAGACTGAGCTAATTTGTTTATCGATTTTTAGGGTGTGGTCCAAATAACAAACGCATGAAACAAAATGCATCAAAAGATATTTTTACTTTCCACTTCCTTATTTTTCTAGGGGAATTGCAGAAGCAGAAACATTCTTTGGTTATATTACTTATATAACAACCTCTCAAACCAACCAACCAGTTAATGATCTGCAGTGAAAAGAAGCAACCAATAAATTTGCCTTCTCTCATAATCTCCAAAGGCAAGTGCCCACGTTCTGCTCAAACTAACAAGTTAGCTTACACAAACACACCCCTTCGAAGTACTCTCAAAGGAAAAATAAAAGGAGTGAAGTCAAATAAAAAAGCAGCATTGGCATAACTTAGTCAAATGTTTAAATTCACCCAAAAGTGTATTCCATCAAAAAATGTGAAGGAAAACAAGTAGCCTGTTTGTCACTTAGTTAATCAGTTACAGTATGCAAAAATGGGAGGAGTTTAACTGTTGACAAAATGAAGGACCGGATAGCTGTCGTTGATTTGCTTTATCACAGGTGAGGAGTTATGAATGTGAGGAGGAATTTGGAGCAGGGAGAATGCAGCTATACATATGCTTTGAGGTTTTGAAGTTCGCATCTTTTCAATCTAAGGGTTAAGTGGAGAAGAAGTGTTGTTTGAATTGTTGTTGAGTCGACAACATTGGTGATGAGCACGCATCTCATGGACTGAGGTTGGTTCAGCGGGCTGTTTCTCACTTTCCTCACTATCGATCGATCGGGCATCAAAGTCACTTGAACTGATGCGAGATATCTGAGCAGCGAGGGAGTTTCGATCACTTGAATTGGAGCTGGAACCGTAGGCAGTTGTGGTCTTAAGGACTGAACCAGTTGATCCCTTTTGCTAGTAAGGAAAAATTGCATACAGTTAGATATGTTTAGCTTTGAATTCGAAGTGGAGATAACCTTAACATCAAATTGATTTTAAATGGTAAGCAGAGATTGATTAAACCGAGGTTGGTAATACAATATGGCTGGATTCTAACTGAAAATCATTTAGATAAAAATTAGAGCAATGTAACTCAAAGCAATTGTTGTGATGTGATCAGTATCTTGATATATGGGTATCTGGTTATCCCAAAATGATTCAGTGATATGAACAAATGCATTTATTAGTTACTCTTGAAAAAAACTTAAATCTTTATTTTGCCAAACAGTTTATCTGCATGGAATCATTTCACTGTACGTCTCAGATAGTGTCTTTAAGTGACGTCGAAACAACTTTATGCTTCATCATGCTGAGATTCCACCTTTGCTTGGAGATTATACAGACAAAATGGATTCTTAACTTTAAGCAACCTTAATTGAAGGAACAACAAAGCCACATAGAATTTTCACTCACGTTAGTTACTGATTCAATGAATGGCGACTCTTTATTTGCCACAAAGAGCCAGTAGGCACAGCGCATATGAGACATTTAGCAAGTTTTGTTTTAATCGAAAATTGAATCGCTTTGTTTCCAAAGCCACTTACTTCCGCTCAGGTTAAGCAAAATTAAATTAGGCGGAGTAACCTGGGAAAAACTTTACTTCTAAACAACCACTTGATGTGCTACGATTTTCCAATTGGCAAAGCAAACATCCGACTCGACAGTTAAAATTTATTATCCATCGATATTTTTAGTGAATGTTCTAGAAGCAAGAAAGCGTCTGGATTTCTTTCTTCATATCGGTCAAAATTATTACGGGTTTTAATACTCACTCATTGGTAAAAATTAAAACAAATTCCTCCAATGCATAAAGAAATCGAATTCGAAGCTTAAACTCTAAGTTGTAAATTGATCTAAAACTATGCGTAGTTAGCTTTGGATGTTATTTTTCAACTCAATTGCATTAAATTAAGTGCGTGCTACCTGGGATAATATGAAGATAGTCAAGTTCAAGCTAGTAGATCAATTATTTATTTTGCCGCTGCGAATTCTTCCTAATTCAACAGACATTATGCATCCAACTTTCCATTCATTAATTCGACCAAAAGAAGAAACCGCTTAAGAGGCAAGAAATATGTGAGGTACCTTATGCATGCATTGCGAAATTCGGCCAAGGATATCAAGAAGGTCACATGGTTGAATTCATTCCTTTCATGCATCTCAATTAAAGATCCTCAGAAAGCGGACATGGTAAATTCGTTTTCTTTGTTAGCTTAAATTATGAGTGCTTCTAACTTAATGGGATTAAATCGTCAAAAATCAAAATTTTTATGTCTTATCGAGACAATTTTATTTTAAATTCATCAAAGCTGAACTTTTAATTTTTTATTTATGTCAAATGGCAGGCGTTCTGATGGTTATCATTAGCCCTTTAGTTGACTTCAGGCTTCACGTTTGGATAGTTATCATTAAATAGTTATCATTAGCCCTTTAGTTGACTTCAGGCTTCACAGTGGGGAAGGAACATCAAAGTGGGAAAAAAAGTCGAGAAGGGGGGGGAACAGAAGTGTTTCAAAGACGAAGGTAGGAAAAAGGTGACGTGAGTACTGTGAAAGTAGTCGAATATAACATACAATGGGGTGAGGGTAGTTTGAAGTCAGAAGTCAATTGCCAATTAATAGACTTTTTTGTCGTATGAATATACATTGCCCAGGGTGCACCACGTGGAGGTAAGTCTATCGCACACCCCAAGCTGAGCAATAGTTTCCTCAATAGTTTTCTGAACCAATCGAAATTCCTTATTCAAAGCGTACTAATTTCTGGGGTCAAACTAATAAGTGTTGTAATTACTTTTAACTTCTCATATTAAAATGAACAATCTCACTGAAAAACAAACCTAATTAACCATTAACTAATTAATTAGAGTGCTAGTAGTTAAGCAAACAGAATGTCGAGCGAGGAAAAATGGCACTTAGTAGTAGACCAAAAAACCAAAACGAACTTCTTTCCCAACGAGCCTCATCCAACCAATCAATGACGATAAACTCCAATTTCTCCGCCTATCATTGTTCGGATGCATTTTTAACAAAATATCGGTTAAATTTCTAAAACTTTTAAATTACAGTACATAAATAAGAAATTTTTCTTGATTAATAAATAATTTCAATTGAAATTATTAATTTTACTACTTATTACTAAGTCGATCAACAAGGGAAAAAGGAGGAACAGTTGGAAAGGTATGAAGGTTAGTAAAACTGAAGAGAGAAGGAAGAATGAAATAATGCTATTGTCGAATTTCCCTAAGAAGAAGTTAATAAATTGTATCAAATGCCACGATTAGTCCAAGCAAATGCTTTCAATTACCGTGTCCATTAGTCTCTCAGCTTAAGCAAGTTTGTGGGCTTGATTAGAAATAAACATCCTGATGTTCTAAAACGATTTCCCAGACTGTCAACTTACAGCCTCGGTAAGGAAAATGATATCCTTCCAATGAAAAGAATCTGTTGGAAAGGCGTAGTTGTTAATTAATGCTTAACTCAAGAGCAATGTCTAAACTGCCATAAAAGGTTAAAGCCTTATTCTTTCATACACGTGATGACAACGTGAATGAATGATGATTGGAACTCATTTAAATCTGCAAAAGCAAAGTTTTTAGCATGATCTTCGTGCTAGCCATAAAATAAAGGAGATTATGATCACTTCTTAGTAATACCTGAGGAATTGCAGCACCAAATACAAGGCTACCGTATCTGGAAGAAAGCAACATGACAAACGATCGATTTTCAAGTCCTCGAAGCTCTACAAAAAACTAATTGAAGTACCCAGGCATTGAAATATGTGCACCATTATCACAAGAGATTCAATGTTTCAGCCTCTACCATGAGTTCGGCGCTCAATTAATATCTCCTCTAGTATGAACACGTGCAATCGTCATAATGGTCAACTTTCACACGTAAAAAGCTCACGAGAACCATCGTCTGACAAAGGTAAAGAAACTTCTCAACCCAGGGAAATAGCCTAGATCTTGATCCTAACTGAGAAGTAAGTCTCTTGCCAAGATCGTAAACACACACACACACACTCAAGGTAAGGGATGGCTTGATTTTTATTCGGTGTTTAGGACACCTCTCGAGTATGGCAGACTAAATTTCCACAAAATGGTATGCTCTTCTAAGGCGTTTTCCCCTACGAAAAGGATATGGCAGGATGTGGTGTCTTCTTTCGCAGTTTTGTAAAGAGGTGTCACGTGTGAATTCAAATGTCTGCGTAGAACTGCTCACTACCGTAGCGCTCAATACAAAGTAATAGGATTCAACCCCCTCTAAAGAAATTAAAGGCCCATGTATGTTTGCATTCTGAATACCCAAATTCTTAACTCAATGGACTAACGTGCGCTCTTTGGCGCTATCATTTTACCAGTATCCCAAAACCAACCAGTTAATTGAAGGATCTAAAACGGTATTTGAGACCCTTCCAATGAAAAGTATAAAAGTAGCTTGCTTCAGATTCTATGGCAGTTGTTGAGGATGATGTCGATGACAATTCGAGATTGAAAGTTACGCTATTTCGAGTAAAGCTCTTCGACGATGATATAATTTCGTAGCATGTTGAATTTCTTTTACTCTAATATACAGTTAAAAGGGACTTTCCCTTTCCCTGATGAAATTGTTACATTTTTCTCAAATCTTCAACTATTCCCCATGGACTGGAAATAATTTGTTGCTTAAAAGAAAGCAATTAACTGCTTTCACTTCTTGTGTAACTATGGATCGTTTAGTTTTATTAAGAAATTTGATTTTTGAATGCTTTATCTGATATAGTACTTGGTGACTCAATTACACGTAAAGAATTGGCAATTGTGAGTTGAAACATGGTTCTAAGGCCTCTGTCAAATCATACTTCGCTCCTAATTGCAGGAGTATCAATGGATCTATTGGCATAGAGGAACTTTTCCTCATATCCAAACTCGTGAATTGCAAATTTTTACTGCTGTCTTTACCACGTCATCCAAAGCTCAAGTACCGGATAAAGGGCATCCATTTTTTGTGGTAGTAGTGAAATTTCCGCTTTATTATGGAACTCTCTAAATGTCAAGAACTTTGAGTCCTCAGAGGTGCATTATCTTATATGTTCTGGTGAGCGTACTTATAGAATGCGTGTCTTAATTACTTTAAACACTTGCTTTTAAGTTCTTTTAAGCTCTTCAATCGCCGATCCTTGCAACAATTGGCTGTTCTGCAAGGCTTAAGGTTAAATAAGATTGCACTCGCATATAAGTAAATAGTTCAGCATGATTTTTAGTTAAACACTTTGGTTCTATGAAGTTATTTCGCATTTCGAGTTAAACTAAATTTAAATGATTGTCAACAGAACTTTTTGAAGTACGTTGCAGGCCTTCCAAGTTCATTAATAGGCGACACTTTGTGGTATTTGGCCAACCTTCCCACCAAACACATCCTTTAGGCATTCAATGTAGGATGATTCATCGTATTTCAACTCATTTTATAAATGCTATGTGATTCTAGGAACGTAATTCCTTGAAAATCGCTGGAGTCAATTGCTGCATACAGCCGTCAAATTTATATATATAATTCAAATGTCAACGCTGATATCTGAATCCTTCAAGAGAAATTTTTGGTCATTTATTTTAACACAAAAAACAGTGGATAGAAAGAATAATAACAATGATCATCATCTTCCTCATCTATAAAGTTAAGCCTATTGAAAAGTGTGGAGTAATTAAGAGTGATTACTAAATTGTTTTACTTTGATGTAATTAATATTTTGCTTTATGCCTTCCTTTCATTATTATTGAAATTGCAATTAACTCCAAAATTTATTCATCAGAACTAATGTGATTTGCGCTATATTGCACAGAGTTCGAGTTGAATTGGAATTAGTTTCGTCATAGCAACGAGAACTTGTGTACTGCCCCTTTTTATGCCTGAGATCGTAAAAGGAAGAAAATTAATGAGTCTCCTCCCAGTTATCGTAAGGCGAATATCGGTATTTTATTTCCTCTTTTCATCTCGCTGTAATATGATTTGTTTTAAAATGAGTGCATGCTTCTTAAAACAAATGCAAATCAAGGAGTTGTCACGTGAGTTTTTCTAACATTATTTTGGCCCTACTTACGCATCATTATTGCAATTATTTTTCATGAAATATAAGCAATCAATGTTTTTATTCTCCTTTGTTGGAGCAAATGCAACAAATGACAAAACATCTAATCTCACTTCATTTCATTTACGGACATGAGTTATCCGATATTTCTTAGTGGATAATTGACTTTCCAAAGTTAAAATTGTATCATTCATATTGCGGATCGTGGAAATTGCTTGATTGTGGTGTTCAGTGCTTAGAAGCCTATTTTAGATGACGTTCCATTAATGTTTTCTTCAAATGGTTAGAATGGTACAAGATTTTATATACTCCTCAACAACCTGCATCCTTAAAACAGTAGAGATGAAGTTGATAAAATTTTGAATTTAAAGGTGAAACATACTCTTAATTGTTGCAGACATTTCATATATAGAAAGCAATTTAATTGGCCTAATTTAATGACAAGCGGAAAGGCGTCTTTGATGATAAACACTTAAAGTAGCTGCTACAGAATAATTCGATTGGACAATTTTCTGGACTCATTCAGGAGCCGGAATGTGTTCATGTTAAACTTAGGTGGGTTTATACGGTTATCTACATTTTGGTAATTGAAATCACCGTCATTCCCATCGTATCGTCTTCTTCTCCTTCCTTGCCTCTATTACACACCAGAAATTAGTTTTAAAATTGTAAGCTCTTTCTGACCCTTGAAAAAAATGATGACTTTCACTCATACTACTGGGAAATAAATTTCGAACAAGCATAAAATTGATGAATCATTGAAGGCTTATTCCTCGACCACATTGCCACATAACCCACATCCAAAGACTGATCAACATAAACTTAGCTACTGAGAAAAAGAAATTTGTGAAATCGCTTGAGTTTTTTGCATTTCATGCTTTGCTTAAAAGTGGTGATGAATCACAAATCCGTAGTAGGTAATTATCTTTTGAAATGCACAATTATTAGAGATTGAAATATTTAAAATTCCTCTTTTAAATAAAGCGCGCAAACTATGCAGTAACTTGAATATTGCAAGTGGATGTTTTCGTCAAATCAAACTAGAGGGTTAAATTAATAACATTAGATAAAATTATTAATGGATATATGAAAGAGTAAACTTGTAAATACGATTCAAGTCCGACGAAATTCCATAATCTACATTCAATTTTCATTGAATTTACTTCATATCATTAAATGGAAATAGAATTGTGGCAATTGAGCTAGTTATCAGAGACAAACCCGTTCGAGCAAAAATGCTTTTCGGGCTCTAAGTCGGTATTACAATTAGAAGCCAAATTATAGGCTTTCTTTACCATGGCGAAAAGATATTACAGATTAATTAATGCTATGCCCAAAATACCAAGATTTACATTGGTTTACTTAAACAATACATAAGTTAACAGTCATTTCATTGGGATGGGATGGAAAATATTTAATAACTATCTATTTATCTAGGTAAAAAATTATAAGTTGACATAAATATGCTTTCACCCTGATATATGCTTTTAAAATTTATGAAATTTGACAAGCTTCTCCATTACCGTTAATGAAAATAATATAGCCAGCCATTAAAAAATAGGCTAAAGCGTGATATTACAATTGAATTCGAATGCGAAACTCTGTGAAATAACGTCCTGCTGTTTTTGAAAATGAATAGTCATCTGAAATGGGATCAAGTGTTCCCAAAAGCCATCGGGCAAATTATAGTTCTAGCTCAGGAGAAATAGTTAAATTTCAAGAGTGGTATCTTCAGGCTTGACTGCCCGTCCTCATCCTATTCAGTGAATGTAAAATGTATGCTTTTTCTTACTTATACCTGTAGGAAAAGTAAGTCAGAAATTGGTATTGCATCCTGTCTAAACCTGGCGGTCTCAATTAACGTGGATTGGATTATCGTCTATTTGATTTCTTTGGTCGCAATAGAGCATTTCAGATCACAGTTAAGGTAATTATAGTTACTGTTATTAAAAAATCAGTCAGTAACCATTGGCCACACCTATTCTTTCTAGCAAAAGAAACGGCCGACTAGGCTGAACTGTTTCAATCTCAAAAAGTGGCAGCTGGCCATTGAGAAAAGTCAATTACTACCATTAATTAAACATTAGCAGGTAGTATAAATTAATTATATTTACGAATTCATGACTTACTCTAGCCAAACAAGATCCTTGAGCACAAGTTGTAGCCCCGCACCTCCCATCGCAGATTACATACTCATTCCTCGGTAGGCCCGGATGTATATCAACCACACGGTTACCTCTATGCAACCGTTCCTTTTTCCATGGTTGCTGCAGTTTATCACCGTCACTCCCAGTCTCAACATAAGTATAGTCGTCTTCATCTCCATGTTCATCGTCCAAGTCAGGACAGTTGAGCCGAGTGGTTTCGCGGCCTGCATCGACAAGAACAGTGCGGGAGAAGACCACATGAGCACGGCGAGGACCCCGTGGAACTATAGGCAAGGATGGTAGACTGAGTGATGGAGCTGCCGGTGGAGGATTTGGAATCTGGGAGCCAACTGCACTCTGTTCCGAGGATGTAGATGAAGGGGGTGTTGAACTCTCTCCGTCACCGCTTCCTCGAATTGACTTTCCCGTTCGAAGCTACAAATAACATGGTGAATTTCATTAAAATCAACGTCAAAATTTTAATAATAATTTTTCTTCACAATTCCCTATACGGACCAACAATCTGGCTCAATAAAGATGCAGTTTACATTTACGGACACAAATATTTGGAATAAAAAGATCCTATCGAGCATTATAAAATCGCTTAAAATCATTACAGAAAGTATTAAAAGCCCGGAACATGTATTATAAAAGCAATTTAGAAGCTGATCTTATGAAAACAATTGCATTCGCCCACATCAATTGTCAATTGGAATTGATTGGTGCAACTGCCCATCCACCTGACTGGAGGCAGACCTTAGAGCATCTACTTCAGACTATTTGACTGAACCTCGCATCAGACAACTAAAACGACTTTCTTCAAACGAAGAAAGTTAACTAATTCAAGGAATGAATACCCCTTGTTAACCCAAATTCCACAATATTGATTGAATAAAAACGCCCAAATCCTGTCTGTGATCAAGTATTAGAACGAATGCAATGGCCGCACAATCGAGAAAATTCAAAGGGGTTTTGAGATTAGGAAAAAAATAAACGTCAAGCTGTGTGTTTCGGAAGGGCTACGTTGGAAATAGCCTGTTGGTAAACAAGTGGGAGAATAAAGCAGCAGAGAAATGGTTGTATTTTCCTGCTTTGAGACACTTTTAGAGTGTGGAAAAGAGGAGTTGCTTAAAAAGTAAACAGTTATAACAGCGTTGAAATATGACTGCTTTAAATATTTAACTTGCCCAATTCAGGTAGAAGTGTCACAAAAATATGCGCAGTTTGAACAAAAAAACAAAGATTACGCTTTCTAGATATGTGTAGACGTGGAAGTCACCTCAACTTCCAAGTTCAACACTCGTTATTCTAGGCATATTACGTGGTGGAAGCTCGTACAAATAAACAAATACAATAATAATAATAAAATTTATATAATTATTCTGATTTAAGCGACAAATTGAATTTTACCGGACTGAGTGATGTCTTCAAGATATCCTTATAGGCAATGTATTTTTTTTTTTTATATTTGCCTTAAAGCTTCTTTACTTTTTCAAGGCTATCTGTATGGATCAAAAAATAATATTAAGTCGCGTTAATACCCCCCCCCCCACAAAAAGTCTGTACTTTTATTTGATATCAACTTAAGGTGTGGCCAAGTTTCAACACGAAACAATTGGCTGGGCAATTATGCTGTTAAAGAAAATAAAGTTTTGCTGACTAGAAAAAACGCTGATTTTTTAAGCACAAGCTCTAACCGAAATCCAAATGTTAAGATTGCAGAAGATTCTTAAGCACTTTCTTGTTTATTGCGTTATGCATATTTTATTACAAGCAATGAAGTAGGCAAATGCAGTGCTAAGCTGGAGTTGCCAAAAAAAACAGAGTTTGTTTTTTTTTTGAGGAAAATAGAAGGATTGAAATTTTGACTGCAGCAATGGAAGTAGATTAGAATTACCATACACTTGGTCAAAAAATGTTAAATCGCCAACAGGAACAATTCTCCCAATTAATCATTTGATTTACATGTAGCTGTGTGGGGGGGGGGGATTTCTAAGGCTCAGAATTTGAAACACACGTGTCTGATTCCGAGAAAATAAGTAAAAGTTAATCATACAGAAATGTGCTTTACAGTGGGAAGTTCCATTCTCTCTTTCTTTTGTAGAGCGTCTTTCAGCATTCATCTTCAATGACCTGCCATATTCTAAACATAATTGTCATTTTAGTTAATCAAAAAAACTAATTAAGGAGTTAATCTGAAGGATTACAAATTGGAGATCCTGCTTATCTGCTCGTTAGATGCTAATTTATTGCTCAGAAAGCAATTGTACAGTCAGTAAAATACTTTGTCCAAATTTCGTTTATTATTTTAAACTGATCTTCTACTTGCTATTAAGCTCCTATAATTAGCACACAAAATTTGCCAAAATGCTTTCAACTATTCAAAGGTGTCTATTTTAAAATGCCTACATGCGGGAACTATAAATATGATTTATGCAAGCACCCGGGTAAAAGCTCAATTGAGTGCCACGCTAAATTATTTCCCTATTTTCACCCACAATAGACACTATAATTGCCAAAAAATCCAAACGCATTGCTATAAAACAAGAACATTCAAAAATTCATTCTTTTCCACTAGAAATGTGTCCCTATTGCTGATATTTCAAGCATCTGTAAATCGCTTTTAATTGATTAATTTTGTCTGAACTATTTAACTTAAAGGAAAACCTCAAGAAAAAAACTATTTATTGAGCCATTTTTCGCATTTAGGCCTAGCGAAATTTTGTTGCACTTTGTATAGATAGAGAAGTGAGCATTTAAAGGCCTAAATCTTCTTAACTAACAGCATAATTAATGACTCATTAAAAATGTACTTTCATGCCCATCAATTTGAATTAACCGAAGTAATTCGCCTAAAAGTTTAAATTCTCATAAATTACCGCACTTTTAGACAATTAAGAAATGAAAGTGCTGAAAGCCCACTTAGTAGGTTTCCTATTCAATTTGATTGAACAATTTAGATAGAACAGAGGAGAGCTTTGAGAACGAAAGCAGGCTAAAATATCTAAGCAATGAAATAAAAATCAAATTGTATCAAAAATGACTTAAACAAAGCATTTGCTCGTGAAGATAGTTTGACAAGTACATTGTGTAAATTTAAACTTTGAATTGATAGTATTTAATTTAGCGTTCACCCATTAGTGTTGCAAGTTATCTGAATGATGGCAACTTTCTTTTCATCTACGATGACAGCCCACCTCAAGAGGGTAGGAAAAAATTTTTATGAGGGGCTTATTTTCAATTCAAAATTGTATTGATTGATCACTAAAAGTATGCAGAATTCGTATATAAAGTATTTAATGACTAAGTGGATGGACTAGTCGCATTAGGGGGAACTGAGCTAATGTGGCATACAAAACAAGGATTCAAATATTGAAGGCTGAAATGGTATATCATAATTTAACGTAAGGTATGTGAATCGATGAATTTTTAATTGAAATGAATCTTGGCTCTTTTGATATTAAAGTTTTTTTTCCTTTTTATACATTATCATAAAGGGTGCGCGATAGAGTTACCTCCACGTGGTGCAGCCGTGGAAACGCATACTCATATGGCAAAATAGTCTATAAATTGGCAGTTGACTTCTGACTTCAAACTGCCATGACCTGACTGTATGTCAAATTCGACCACTTAAACAGTACCCATTTTACCCTATCTCTGCCTTTGTGTCTGTCTGTTTCTTTCACTTCTGTGAGACTCTCCTCTCCTCCGCCTCCCGACTTTTTGTGACTTTGATGTCACCCCCCCCCCCCCTCTGTTGTTAAGCCCGAAGTCAATTAATGGACTAATGATTACCATCATAAAGCCTGTCATTTGATATGAATAAATAAATCTTGTTATCCTGCTCGGGCTTCATTTGGCCCATTAGGCTATTTCAATTTACAATTATTTTTAACGTTTTTTAACGCTTTCAAGACAATTGGATTTTCATTGCTCTCCAAATGTTGTCTCTTTCCAATTCTAATGCGCCCGAATCTTCGAAGAGCGTCAAACCTCTAAAAGCTGATTTCAAATATCTTTTCATAGTATCAACGAAATAAATTTGAAATATATCGTTTCTTTACTTCGGGTAGAAACTTTGAAATTGAAATATGTATAACATTCCAACAAAAACGCCTTTTCCCACCACGAAACCCCTTTGTTTTTGGATTTTAAAATGAATTTGTTCCTTTGAGCTACGTCAATACCCAATGTTTTACCAGTGACTATTTTCTTAATTCAAGTATTTATGGACAATGAACGAAGTATGCACATCTTCTTTTCCATAACTATTGTATTTTGCAAATGGTAAAGCTTTGGTTTTCTAGGTAAGCGCAAATATATATTGTAAAAAAACTCAAATTCTACCTATAAAGTTGGCCTCATTGACGCTTTTTAAATTATAATAGGAGGAAATAATGAAAAATTGAAATAAAGGCACCTCAACTCACCCAATGCCATCTTTGAGTTAAACCAACAAAGAACTCTAATGTGCGGAATATTTATAAAGAAATAATAATAATTACTCAAGGATTTATTTGAGTCATTTAAAATGTAAAGATAAGAAACTAGGTCTTCTGAACGCCAAAGCTGGCTGATGTACAAAGAGAACGCTATGAACAATTCAGCTTAAGCAAATTATTCGAAGTCTGTGAGCATCACGGAATTAAACTCAAGTAGAAACCTGGCGGATTCAGACTAGAGGAATTGGAATTTAGAAATTGTAAGAAAAGGATCAATAGAGCAACGGACGATTCAAAAATTGCAGATTGAAAAATTAAAACATCAAAATACGTTTAGCAACCAACTTTATTGTCCGCTTTTACTCAACGCCTCCCTCTATATTACCACTTATTTCCAACGTTTGCCTTAGTTTAGAGAGAGCAATGTTGACGAAACATTAATTGATCATAGAGCAACGTATTTATAGAAGCCAAAAATTGAATTCCACACTTTCGAACACAGGGAGTTTCTAAGACTTCTCAATAGATATCAGCCAGTTCAGTTAAGAAAGGACTCAAAGTCACACTGGTCACACCATGTTGATCAGCTTGTAATACCTCAATTGAGAGTATCAGTCACAATTATATCACTATAGTGAATAAAAATAAAAGTGAAAAATAAAGCAACATAATAACTCCAATTACGATAAAACTATTCAGATAGCCGAAAATTTATCTCCGACTGCTATTTTACACACCTTTAATCTTATCCACAATGATCCAGTGTTTACGGGGCTGAAAATGGCTCTGGAGGAACATATCTCCCTCAGAAAAATATTTCAGAATATTATTGATGGCTTGAAGATTCCAAAGCTAATTTCCAAGGGACCGACAGTAGCTCCGTTTGAGCAGAAACCATGCAAGTGTAAATTCAATTTCGGCATCTGTAGCATCTCAGGGACACTATTTTAGGTGGTCTAAGTAATGGTTAACCAGAGGAATTGTGCGGAGGTGCGCCATATTTTCAATATAATGAATTCACTTAATTATTTGCCTCTAATGATTCCTCAAATTTTCTCAGCAAGTTAATATCTCCATTATTTAATAAATAAAAATAGAATCACATCTAATAAACTGGAAGAAAAGACAAAAAGGCCAATTAACTTGTCGGTGTGCTAAAAGGGGAACGAGACATTTCTTTGATTTACTTATTTGTCTTAGAGTTTTTCCATGTTGATAAGGCTGAAAGATGAATTACAAAGAGAAAATTCATGCGTTATAAGAAGGTAAAGGCGCTAACTTCAATAATTTGGCGTAAAAATGACAAAACAGAAACTCTCAAAATAATTTTATGCAAGTTTTTAATCATCTCACATTCAAAGATCCCCCATAGATTTAAACAAAATGTCATAATGCTTTTATTATTGGCAGGCAATCTGAGACTTCGCCAGAGCGATACATCGATTTCATACAATTCTCCTAGAACCCATTCCCCTCACAAGGGACTATTGATCCATTTTCACCCTTTACATAATACCGGCTTGCTAAAGTTTCTTTTTACCCTTACATCTAATTTTGGCTTCTCTTCTTTCTCCTTTAATGCAAATTTTCTTTTGACAACTTTTTCTCCTTCTGATCTTTGAATAATAAAATCGAAAAGTTTGAACTAAAGTTATTTTTGCTTCTGTTGTTCCCTTCCCCCCCCCCTATGTCTTCCAAGATGATATCCTCTTATTTTATAATCTTAAATCAAATTATTATTGAATTAGTAGAAACTTTCACCGGCGATGGAGAAATAAATAATCGAATTTAAAAGGGAGGGAGCGGGGAATGTGAATGGCATTAAATCACAAATTGAATGAAACTTACAAGTTCGCAGTGATTACAATGTGTCTCCGATACTTTCCCATTGTCACGATGTATTGGACACAACCAGCTCGGTGAAATGCCTTTTGTGTCGGTTGGTGGTGTTTGGTTAGATCCTTCCTCTTCTGATTGCTCTGGACTAGTTGGTAGAAGATCAAGGCTGAGGTCATTGAGACGCCTCAGAATGTTACGAAGATTGTTTTCAGATTTCTCCACAGCTCCTTCAAAGAAAATGGACTCGCGGAGTGAGAGCATTCGCTTTCGACGCTTTCTGGTATTTTCATGACACTGGAAGGAAACGAATTCAATAGCGCATCTTTTACGTAAAATCATCGAATAATCGCACTGCGTCTAGGCAGATTGCCGCAACCTCATCAACTATCCAATGAATCGAAATTTTTTAAGATTAAATTGAACGCTTTATTTGCATTTACAGGTGGATGTTGAGCATATAATGCAGTAAATGAAAATTTCTTCACTTAACACTTCCTTTTAGTCCCGTGATTCGTTATAATTCCCTCAAAGTTAGGCTTCAGCAGCCATGAATATCTTGGAGACATGACGGCATTCCTCCTTACTCAATATATACAGAAAATTCAAGCTGTTTTGCTCTCGGCTGCAAATCGAAATATTGTGACACTTCAATGAAGGTAAATAAACATTATGTTAATATTAGGAAGATAGTCACACTGAAGCATATGAGAGTCGATTCATGGAGATTAGGTGTGAGAAAGTCCCAAAATGAGCAACTTCAATGGGGAGAAATCGAACAATTTAATATTATCATGACTTATTTATTGTCTTTTTATTGGCCTTCTAACTGTTTTGTATCATTGAGAACCTGTTTGCGGTTCCCTTGTTCAGATGCCTGTCATACTTGCATATTCAAGAGGATTTTCGCCCAGTCGTGGTTAATGATAACGATGCTTCAGAAACGAAATCTTCGAAACTTCCCTCACTTTTCTTTACTAAATATTAAAAACAAAACTAACTTTACAAGATGAAGTGTTGCACGGTAGTTATCATAGCGAACAATTTTCATATGACTAATATAAGCTCAATTTGCATGAATCTTGGAGTTACCTGGAAAAACTAATATTTCTTGTATCTTTAGTACTCATTTATAAAAAATGATATATCATCGTGCAAACGAAATGGCGAAATTGTACGCTATTAATTAAATATTTTTGCAATTTCTATCTTATTTTACGAACAAATTTTGTTTCAAATAAACGCCCCTCTGCAAATTTGGGTAATTGCTTACTTTTTTCTCCGCAATTTAAATTGGAAATCGAAATTATGGAAAAAATCTCACCAACTGACATTCAAAAGAGGTAAAGTTTAAAATTTTGCAACATACAGGTTCTAATTTTGTTTTAATAGTTACCCAGGGTTTAAAACTAGGACAAGCTATGGCGCTCAAAATTAGGAATTCATTCACATGTAAAGATGTACTTTCTATTGCTTGTTAAGTACAGTTTTTTACGATAAGGTTCATTCACTTAAACGCCAAATCATTCTTTTTAAAATTACTTAATGAAATCAATTTTAAGGGCTTTAAATTAAAAAAAAAACTCATAAGAAAAAGCACCTCCGAAGTTCTGAAAACGGATCAAATTACTGCTTGATCAGTTAGGCTAACCATGTCCTGTTATCTGTGAAATAAAGAATTCAAACGTGCTCCAACGAAAACAAAAATTCCAAAAATCAAGGCGTTAAGATCATAATTACGAAGATCAATCATATGAAATCTCGCAAAACCCATGTTGTCCGGACAAAAAATCTCAAAGGCACATTATCACATATTCCTTCCAAACCATGCCTTTGATCGGTTTGGTCATATTAGAGACAGTCAGCCTACATCATTGAAAAGTTAGAGATCATGAATCCCAAACAAGTTTTTGTTGTAAATCAAATGATTAAATTAATCAAGCGTAATATTTGATAGTTAAAACAGGGAATTGGTTGTTTTGAAAGCTTCTAGAAAAGGAATGGTTTCAATTTCGCATTTCTGCATTCAAAATAAAATTTGTTATCCATTTTTCACGGTGTGGTTAACTCGGCAAATCTAACGAAAGAGTTCTTACACAGTAGTTTTAACTAGTTCCAAATTCTATTACACTGTAATAAATTGCCTATAGTTAATCAATAATCCGAGTGTAGACGGAAACAAATTACAACCTGGTTTACGAAAGCGTTTGAAAATGTGTTTTTAACCAAATTTCAACTCAACTAGTGTAAGTTTCCATAGGTTCTCCTAGCCCTCACAAGGAGAAAGGACAATCTATAGTTAGATAAAATGACAATTGTTTTATTTATATATTTGAGGAGCAAATATAGCGGATTTAGAAAATTTTTGATTTAAGAGTGAAATTAGAGCTTGGAACTAATGGGTATACCAAAATTAGCTGGAAGGTTTACCATGCCCCATTGCATGCATCAACTGATTTAAGTTTACCAATATCTTGCTCTTCCAAAGGTTTAAATAATAGTAATAATATATAAGTTGAAAATTACATGAAAAGCAGCTAGCTTTAAATACCTACGGGTATCTGACATTGGTTAAGAATAGGGACATAAAACCAGATTGCTCCTTTCATTTCTGTCACTGAATAATCTACCCCGTGCATTCAGATTGTGTAAATAAGGATAAATGGAAAAGTCTGTAGAAAACAACATTAAGTGTTGCAAGATTAAAGTCTTCTACTCTGTCGTCTTCGCATAGAGAAACGCTCAATAGACTATCAAATAATAATCAAACTGAGTGACATTATCTCCTTATCGATTTTCTCTGGGCATATTTGTTATTAATAGAAAATTATGATTACAAATTTTATAATCGCATTACTTCTTCAACGAAGAGCAAGGTTATCAAACTGTCGAACCTACGGTTCTTTAATCAACACCTTAACAACAAAGGAACTGGACAAATAGTTGAAACCAATTCGACCCTTGTGAATAATAGTCAAAATGGCAAGGTGAATATTTGACAAAGTTAGTTGGATGATGATTCATTCCATATGGAATTGATTGATTTGCAATAAGTCATATCTAATTAAAAAGTGATTTTAAATCTTCACTGAAGCAGATTTTGAAGACACCATAGACGAGAGCACAAGTAATATCGGATTTACTCATTTTACGAAAAATATCTCCCAAAGTCCATTTTTAATTTCAATTAATCATCTGTATATTTTGGCATAAGAGGTTCCAATTTATTCAATATACAAACTCCAAGCTTTCTTCTGCTTATTTACTAAAATGTTCCATGCTCTAAGTTATTATGAAAGGAGAACTTACTTCAAGACCCAACATTCTTGCTTCATGATTGGGTACTATTTTGGAGATTTGCTGGAGGTATAACTTCTTGTCTTCTGGTCTCGGATCTCGAATAGTTCTCAAAGTTGGAATATTAACACTAATTCCATTTTCTTGAACTGCCGCTAACCTAGAGAAAAAAAGAGGTCGTAAGAAGAGTGATTCCCTCCCAACTTCGATAAAATTAACCCAATTGACCCACCTCTTGAGGGTAAACAGAGTACAGGTCAGCTGCTTGCAAGTTGATAAGGCCGCATCGATCCGTTTCGGCTCATTTGAAAGATATCTGCAAGTGGAAATGGTGATATATAGTCAATGAAAAGTTAAGGCACTTGCGTGTTAACATGCAAACTAACTCATTTTGAAGTTTAATCTCAGCTTCAATTACGAGTGAGAGCAGATTCGAGGCATTGCAGATTTCTGGAATTTGGCCTAGTGGGAGGAAGAATATGGTTGAAAAGGTGTTGGCATAAACTGAAGTTCTGCGTCATATGGTAGTGTTAAAATGCCAAAACGTTTCCACAAGGCAAAGCAGACAGGTAATGGGGGGGGGGGGGGG
>UZAE01000440.1:0-23369 GCA_900617975.1 Rodentolepis nana | reverse complement strand
GAATGGTTTGTCTTAGCTCTTCGGAGGTACATTTGGGGCGTGCGATAGACTTACCTCCACGTGGTGCACCCTGGGTAACGTATACTCATACGGCAAAAAAGTCTATTAATCGGCATTTGACTTTTGACTTCAAACTACCACAACCCCCCTGGTTGTCATATTCGACCCCTTTCAGAGTACTCACTTTACCTTTTTCTCTACCTTTGTGTCTGTCTGCCTCTTTTACATCTGTGAATCGCTCTTCTGTTCCCCACCCCTCGACTTTCTGCTACTTTGATGAACCTTCCCTCTATGAAGCCCGAAGTCAGCTAAATGGCTAATGATAGCTATCAAAACTCCTGCCATTTGAAATAAAAAAATTAATTTATTTGTCAAATATTGACTACCTTGAGAATGATACCACGTTTGCGCCATATGCTATATTAAGCACGTGTGGTTATCCTCGCTTAGCGATCTATGCTACTCCACGACCTCTTTGAGATTGTGAACCAAGATGGAGTAACAACTAGAGACGTAAAATGTGCTGGAGTAACTTTGTAACTAGCTGATTTGTGCACAGCATTTATTGGTCAACCACGGAGTACAATACCTCATTGCAATAATTTTGTTTTAAGTTCTGATGCGCACACAAAATGTGCTCACTCAAAGCTAACCAATTATGCAACTTTTGCATAGCATTTTTTAAATCTTGACATTTACCCTAATTTAGGTAGTTGAAATAGAGCATTTTACGTTTTGTTTAAATTATAAGTTAAAAACGTGGAAGCGATGGGAACCACAAATAGGCAATGAAGTCCGGTCTGGCAGCCATAAGTTTCACTTAACACATCTCAATTGTATTAAGTACGATTTTGTTCAGTAAATACGCACCATTATGGTTACTTGTTTGACAATTACTTCAAAGTGACAGTTTCAAACTTTTCAGTCCTCTCTTTCTTGCATTGCTATTCCCTTGAAGACATGCCTTTCCAATAGAACTCTGTACAAAACCCCGAGTATCAATATTGGGGGACACGTTATCGCTCTGTGCGTCATCGTATACCCGTATGTCTGCTCGCCAGGATTGGGAGGTGCGACCGTATAAACAGTGACCAATCATCAACCTCTGTATAACCTAATCAGCAATCCTTATCATGATTAGGCCCCCTACGTGTACACTTGATCCGCAATATACGTCCTGAGTGAGCGAACTCCGTGCTACGCGTCTGTTTCTTTTATAGCTGGGCTATAGCTTAGCTGGTTCTGGGAGTCTAGCTAGATGTTGGAGAATCTGCCATAGAGATTTCTGAGTCGGTCAGGATTTACTAAGGTAGCAGTCAGCTACAATATAAATGCACAAAAATGTAGACGCAATGTGAATTTGAATTAGCAAAGAAAAGTTTAGTCGCAGTTAGAGATCATAAATTGTACTTATATGAGAGTTGCAACCGCTGCTTATTAAGTGGTCATTCGTTTCCTATAATCTGAAAGAATTCAATTTTGAAATTGTCACAGCAGTCAGTAACTTAAGTATACAAAATTGTGTTACTAATTTAAAATAAGTAGTTGAATTGTATATAATAGAGGCAACGATCGCTTATCGCATTTGCCTTTCGATCATGAAATATGATTACAAGGTGGATATTTGATAGATCAGTTCATTTGTGCAATGTTACGCATAAGAATTATAGAGGACAAAATGTTTTATTTAAAATTTTTAGGTTTTGAATAATATATATTTAATTTAACTGATAAATTATTCATTGATTCCTCTTTGACAAACTAAGTTCGATTTAATCGATTTTCCACCTAGTAATTGCATAAAACACTTTTCAAAGCCCATTAAGAGGAGCACTACCAGAGACTTGGGAGGAGACAATGCAATCTGAAGTCAGACCAACCACATCACTTTGTGGGCATCGATGAATATGGACCTTTAAAGCCCTTAAAAGACTGATCTATTAACTTAATTATATGATTAACATTGTAAAAATTGTTTTGTGACCGTCAAGGTATAGTGAAGAAGTAAGCCACCACACGGACAGGTATTTAGGCAATTTTGCAATGGTAATGAGAAGCTTTATATAATTCGCCTGGTGTTGCAAATTAAATACTTGCTTCTATGAAAAGGCCATCTTATTTCACCAAATTCTGGGTGAGATCTTACGCGTACAGTTCACAAAGCTCAGAGGCTCAAATAATCAAGTTAACAAAGAACAAGTCAAACTGGTTGATTAACACCGATAGCTACTTAGTATTTTTACAGAAATTACAGATAAGTTGGATATCCTTACAAATATTGAAAAGCCAAAAATTTATTCACTACTAACAGAGATTGTATCTGGTAACGAGGAGGCTCAGAATAATGGAAAGAGCTGAGAACCCGAGAGTTGCAGACGCGTTGATGCAGTGTGCTTCTGTCTCGAAGGGAGTAAGGCACATTGCGTACTTCATTGATTGGGCAATGAATGTATTGTCCACAGTGGAGTGGAAGAGCTGACTGAAGACACCAGTTGCGTAGACACCGACGTCTTCTCCTGCGTGGGTGGATGAGTAAAGTGGAACTAACGCGGGTTGTCTGAACTCCTTATCGTGGAGTTTAGCTTTGATGCTAGGGCTATTGAGATCATCACGAGTCGTATTCACTTTTCCTGCTGGACCTGAGGAGTAGATGAGAGGGGTCATACCCTTGCCGTCAAATGCCTACAAAGAATCCACCAACCTCAATTACTTCCACAATCAGCTACATAAGTAGAATCGAATAGCGAAGTCATTTTACCCTAACCAATTCAATTCGAAATAATGACAATACAAAGATCTTCCCACAATTGAGTGCGGCAGTTAAAATTTCAATAAATTCCTATTTGCTCCCTTGAAATTCGCACCGTCCAAACACGGTATTTAATTAAATCACTCCATTTATGGCTTTTCTGATTACGATATTATCACTGATAGCTGTTTTTATTTTTCCAGTTAACTTGGCTCACCCCAGTAAGGTTGTGGAGAAAATCCCCAAAATTAATATCACCCGTATACGTAACAGCTTGACCCAATGTTCTGCTTGACCTTTTCGACCCGACGGGTAACACTAGGGAGGTCAAATCCAATTTTTATTAAACCTATTTTCTTGCACGCCTCTCTTCCATTTCCCGTTTACTCTTTTGCTGTACAATGCTTCAGTAACCCTAAAATTGGACATCCCTCGGACAATCACCTCAATTTCTTCTTCGATTCGACAAATAACTCAAATTTGTATTAAGACTTACGATGGGACCATAGCCTTCGTCAAGATCTAGAAGACTAGAAAGTCTGCGTGGTTCGCCAACGAGATGGAAGGAATGGGAGTGGTCGGCTGTGAGGATAACCAGCGTCTCCTCCAAATCAACCATCTTTAAAGCCTCGCGAATGGCCTCTTCAAATACTAGCATATCAATTAGAGATTTTCTATTGGGAAATAAAATACATAAATTGAATTATGGATGAAATTAAATCAATGTAAGTAGTAAATAAACTGATTAAAACACAGTTAAATTGTTTTAGCCAAGTGAAACTTGCTTTCCAAGGTTTTCGTGGTGAGCATGATCGATCCTAGCGCTTTCAACAAAGAGGAAGAAACCATTGGGTTGACGTGAGAGTATTTCAACGGCTGCAGTTGTCATATTCACTATAGATGCTTCATCGGGGTCTCTATCCGCCTCGTAGGGCATGTGGGAAGGCGACAAAAGACCTGGAATGAATAAAAGATTGAAGTAAACTGAGTAAAACTTGGAAAATTTCAAGTTCCTGCATGAACTTACCAACAAGATAATCGGCACTGGTAACGTTTGCTTTCATGAATTCTTTTGAGTTGTTAACAAGCTTGGCGTTTCGACCGAGACTTTGCATGAGCTGGAGCCATTCTTCAGCAATGTATCGTCCATCACTACGGAGACCTTTGGCTTCTTTAGGATAGAACATGGCAGAACCTCCACCGATAATAACATTGATTTCGGGATTTTCTTCAAGCAATTGTCTAGCAATATCTTTTGGACTGTCCTTCTCTGATTTGCAATCTTTAGCCATATCACTAAATTAAGGTAGGACACATTTTTAGCTACTTTTTGGGGGGATATTTTTTGGCGTGGCGTTTTCAAAGTTACACGAGTTTCATCAAACTGACAGAGGTATCTTTACTCATTCCCAATAGAGGTTGGTTTGCGAATTTGCAAGTGAATATCTCTGTTGAGGAGTCCTTCCCTTACCTGAAGTCACCTTAAGGGCTAATGAAACTATCAAAATGCCTATCATTTGATATAAATACATCAATTTAATTGGACTGTAAAGTTAGCCTTCATAAACTACTTTGGTATAATTATCGCATTATGAAAATCGATGTATGCATGACATGTGAATGCGCTTTAATTAAAGCTGTAATTACACACAAATTTCACACTGACGACCACATGTTGACTATACGCAAATGTTTATGTTCTATGAAGCCACATAAATTCGAATATATGAGTTCATCATGTTGAACTTATCGGGACTAGGCTTATTGGAAACTCTCATTACAAATTTCGATTCCAAAGTGGGCTAATATTTGGCTTCGAAACTTAATTTCGCTCAATATTTTCATATTTAACATAATTAGGTCCGATAAGTTTAAATAGCTAATACGATATTCAATAGTACATAAACTGGACTTTTCAATTCCGAGTTATACCTAAACTAAATAGTGTTAGTAAATCTGATAGAGGGCATTCACAGTTTTAGTTCGTTCCGAGGTGATAGCTGTTTTAGCGGAATTTACACAATACACTTTTCCACTAAATAACAAAAAGGTTTAAAGTCCAATATGAGGTAATATTTGCTCTGCAATTGTTTAGAGACTGTTTGAAAAGAATACAAAAAGTACTTTGCAAAGAGGGGTGTACGATAGACTTACTTCCACGTGGTGCACCCTGGGCAACGTATACTCATACGGCAAAAAAGTCTATAAACTGGCAGTTGGCTTCTGACTTCAAACTACCATCACCACACTGTATGTCATATTCGACTACTTTCATAGTACTCATCTCACCTATTTTCTACCTTTGTGTCTAACTCTTTTACATCTTTGAAACACTCTTCTATTCCCACCCCCTCTCGACTTTCTTCACTTTGATGTTCATTCCCCTCTGTGAAGCCTGAAGTCAACTACAGGGCTAATGATAACCATCAAAACGCCTGCCATTTGATACAAACAAACAAACACTTTGCAAGAAAGATAACTCACGTATCGCACTCCCAGTCTCTGAAAGCGGTATGCGCATAGGCACCGGCTGGCGAGGCATGAGTGATTCGAGAGGTGGTCACAAGACCAGTGGCCTTTCCAGCACGAATAGCAGCCTTCAAAACTGAGTCAATCTTCTCCTCCTCCTTATACTCTCTGCATTCCTTGGGTCTAACATCACCAGTCAAACCAATCACACCAGTGGTAGTTTTTGTGCCTGAAATACAGATGTCACATTTGTTGAAAGGATAGTGCAACTGTGGTTCGCACTCTCTAAGTCGATTATCGTCATTGCCAACCACGGTCTGTTGGTTCACTTTACCATCCCTTCGTACATGGCCATTTTTTAATATCAACGAACCTGGAAATTCCTAAATGTCACTCCAGAGACTCATTTTGAATGTGCATAAAGTCGTCTGTTGTGCAGAGTTTAACTGGGCGCATTGGGTTTTCAGTCAAATGCACTATGCAACTTCTGTTCACATGTCATCTTAGCTGTTTGAGACGTAAAGTACACGAAAAGACATTTCGAGGAATTGAGAGCGGCATTAGGTAAATAGCCATCGAATGCTAGCAAGAAGCAATCATCTTCATTGTTTAAGAATAGTGGAATATAAGGAGGCTACTTATTTCAACGAAAAGACAAAATGATGACTTCTCTCACGGTGTGAGTGGTCAATGAGAGGTTGGTGAGAGCACACTGTGGCCTCTTTCCTCTAATTAAAATGTTTTTTTTTCTCAAATAAAAATGTCAGGACCTAACTGAAAAGGTAGCCTTTTCCAATCGATCTGTGGTTACTTTGTTAGAGCATAAAAGCTTGGAAGTACTTACCACCAAGATAGGCAGTTGCAGAACTGGCAGAATCAGTGACTTCTGTGTGCAGATCGTAGGTACGACAGAGGGTGTGGAAGGGCCAGTCCTCGAAATCCATCAATGGATTAGCGGCACCCATTCTCCCCTCCACCTCAGCTTTGAAGAATCTTCCAGCAGAAACTGTGGGTATACCCATGCCATCACCGAGAAAGAGGATCACATTCTTAGCTGGTTTGGTCGGTTCTCGGTAGTATGTGTTGGATCGTTGAATTCTTTCCCTTGCAAGTCGCTCCCAAAAAGAAGGCAGGATTTCCACCTTGCTAGCAGGACCTTTGTCTTCTTCACGCATCGCACTGGCAAAGTTCAGCGCCAGTAGAATGGCCAATCCAACAATTTTAATTGAAGACCTCCGCATCATTATATCCTTGCTATAAATTAGTACAAACCAATAGTCCCATTTATATATTACTCGAAAACACTCGTTTGTTTATTTTAAGGCTCGAGTTCAATATGACCAATAGGATCCTGTGAACTGATAAGCACTTATATACACCAATGGTAATTAGTTATAACTTTAGGTCAATATTAACGCCTGATGTACCAAATCAAAGCATTTCATATAAATATTTCAGCGTAGCCATGTTTAATAAGTTTGACTGCCAGAATTAAACTGGAAATGGTGTTGAAAATGTGCATATTAGACCTGAATTTCTTCTATGTTGTTGTGGAAAAGTTGCTGTATTTAGGACCACAATGTTTAGTTACAGGGGTGCGTGATAGATTTACCTCCACGTGGCAGTTGACTTCTCACTTCAAACTACCATAACCCCACTGTATGTCATATTCGATTACTTCCACAGTACTCACCTTTTTTCTACCTTTATCTCTCTTTTACATCTTTAAAACACTCTTCTGTTCCGACCCCCCCCCCCCCAAATTTTTTCACTTTGATATCTCTTCTTTTCTGTGAGGCCTGAAATCACCTAAAGGGCTAATGAAACTATCAAAATGCCTGCCATTTGATATAACTAAATAAATATCTTACCAATTCCCACCATGATAGGAGGAGAACCTCCCTACTCGAAGAGTCTTGTTAAGAAGCGAAAGAAAGAGAGGGAGAGAGAAAACGTTGGCGTTCCGTTTATTTATAGGGAGGCAGGAGTGGAATAAGGGGGAGGGTGGGTCTAGGAATTATTTTAGGCAAAGTGGAGACAGTCTGGTGACACAAGGCAGTAAGATTCATGGATAGAGCCATAACAACGGTTAAAGTGCATATTGAGGCAATGCAACTAAAAGTGATCCATTTATTTTTTGGATAGTGTCTTGGTAAAATTAATATTTTCCAAAAGATTTTGAAAATGTGCTCGAAAATAGATGGACTCTTTCATTGCTATACACCTGGGACCTGGACCACGAGTAGAGCTAAGAATGGCCAAAAATTTGGATTTATTTTGATCACAAAGTAACCGTCTTAGTCACATATTATTTCTGACATAATTCCATATATATCAATCAATATCAATATCCTCCGTAAATAGAAAGATAAAAGACTTCATTTACAGATCACTCGTACCTATTCTCACTTGGTTCATTGCTTACTTTTTATGAAATAACCCTGTCTTCTCTCTTCATTCTTCTGGAGTATTATTATTAGTTGATCAAGTATAAACTGAGAAATATGTAAATTTAAATTTAAAAAATTCCTAAGATGCTTGTGGTTTTTTACTTATCTACTGGTCTATTGTTCCAGCATATTACAACTGACCTATTGAACATTGGCCTTCAGAAAGCATTCAATCAAAATGCTTAGCATTTTATATATTTTTCGAAGAAATATTTGGAAGGTTTCAAAAGGTACCTTCTGGTATTATGCAAAATTGCATGGACGCAGGCCATAAACTTGACAATGAGCAAACCGTGCTAGCAAAACTAAAAAGATATTATACACAAAGATGACGCCAATAATGATGGGGTCATATTGAAATAGATTTATATACCGGAAAACCATAAATTAATTTGCTTTCGAGTATTACCACGGGCCACTTTTAAGCTGTATATCAGTACTTATTCGGATTTGCAAATTAAATAAACTGAAAAGTAAGTATTTTAAAATCCTTGTAAATTATGGTTATTCAGTAGTTAAGTAAGCTAAAATTGTGTTCTCCGCAATGTTCTACGATGTGCTCAATAGGGAAGTCTTAGATTATTTGAGAAAATACATCTGTAATCCCTAGCTTTTATAGATCATACAGCAGATTTTAATTATGCTTACCGTAAAATGAAAATTTCGAATTAACTTATTTTTAGCACGATGGAATCAGTTATGAACAAGTCGATCGAAAATTGAAAGAATTAATTCAAAGATCGTGAGGCAATGGATTTCGAATACCAATAAAATTAGAGATATTTTCTGCTAAATAAGCTGAAACTTAAGAAGCAATGAGATAATATTTTATATTCATCAGAAATTGAGCTTTCATTATTTAAGAAAATATTTTAAATGAGAATATATGATTATACTCTTTACTTTACGAAGAAAATTCTCTTGTTTTTACTGTTTCACATTTAACCGGGGACTTTAGTTTTACGAATTGCTGTTGGAAATGGGGCCGGTGCGTCGAAGTAAGAAGCCTCCACCAGATGGCTGGGAAATGATTGAACCAACTATCGATGAATTAAGCAAAAAAATGCGTGAAGCAGAGACCGATCCTCATGAGGGCAAGCGTAAAGTTGAAGCAGAGTGGCCTATTTTCCGTATTCATCATAAACGTTCAAGGTACATCTACGATCTTTACTACAAGAGAAAAGTGATTTCAAAGGAGTTGTACGACTACTGTATAAAGGAAAAAATCGCTGATGCTAACTTGATAGCTAAATGGAAGAAGCAGGGTTATGAAAATCTTTGCTGTTTACGATGTATCCAGCCTCGAGACACAAACTTCGGTACAAACTGTGTATGTCGTGTTCCAAAATCAAAACTAGAGGAAGGCAAGGTCGTAGAGTGTCAAAATTGTGGCTGTCGTGGTTGTTCAGGATAAGCGTGTCTGTAACTGTGTGCATTGTATATTCTCTTAAATTTGGACTGGTTTTAATATCAACTTCCTTATTATAGTTTTTCTTTCACTTTTGATTTTGTCTTTACCTTTGGCTCACCTTTTTTGTTGATGTGTTTTGCAATAAGATGTCTTTTTCCATTTATTATCCAATTCTCTTAGGCGTTTTTGAATTTATTTGGGTAATGGCCTCGTTGAGATTCTTTGCTTGATTAATAAGATACATTGTGCAATTCCTTAGTCATGTGATGTGCTTTGTCACATGTCAAAAAGTACGCTTGATTACTTTTCGTTCGTGGTCTTATTCATATGTTTAATATTTTTTACCCTCTGCTACTTGTATGACGTTTTTAATTAGATTATTGAATCTACCTTTGGTTACAAATAAATGATCTGATTGCAGGATTCAAACCATATTGTTATTCTTATAATGACTAGAATATGTTTCGCGATTTACTTTTAACGGTTCGGAAGTTTTTTGCTGGCGAGTTGAAATTTGTTCATTATTTTCCTAGATTTCCATTCACTAAAACTGTTCGCTTTCAATAGGAGAAAAAAATTAAGGGGCTACATGAGCATTCCTTATTTTGAAAAATACTTCTTTTGGATATTATTATTTCACTGTATTGGGCGCATTACTCTTCGATTTTGGGCAATATGCACCTTATCGAAAAAGCGCTTTTCAAGTGCTGGTATTTCCTATAATTCTCAATATCCATAAATGTTCATTTTATATGACTAGTGTCTTAACGAACTATTTGCGGTGAAAATCTGTCATTTTTTTGATGTAAGAAGTTTTATATCGCAGACTATGTGGTCTCTTTCATCTCTGTAATATGTTTATTTTTTGTGCTTGTGTTGATGTTAACACTTTTTTGCTCCCTAGATGCCGCTTTACGCAAGCATTTTACGGTCTAATATCTTTCTTGTCGCTTGGAATGCATTACGTAGTAGTAACAAACTTGGTTCTTTATTAGAAAAATTGAGAGCACTTGAACTCGTGGGAAGGGGTTGATTAAATAGTATTTTAAAAAACGCGGAAGATGGGGTCAATCTTCAAGGAAGCTCCTTATAACCCCAGCATATCGATCGCGAAGAAAGTCGAGGTGCGAGACCACGCTTCTCCTCGCTACTTGAACCTTAATTTGATCTTCAGCGTCAGCTTTTGAATTGTTGCATCTCTCTAGTGGTACTGAAGACGAAATTCGATCTATACACCGTGCGACACACGCAAGCATCTGAGTTTGGTGGGTCAGGGAGTGCATCATTCGATCCGTCGTTGTGTAGCAACTTCTTTCAGCAAAGTTCTCGAGGTCTTCGGGTTTATCTGAAGCCCCTTCTACAACGTTAGTCAGCTTGAATCACATTTAAGATGAGGTGAATTGTAGAATTAGATATAAAACATTAGTTCACTATTAGTAAAAGAGAGATTTAGGAATTTTTAATCGAACTGAAATTACATCTGGAATAGCGGTATCGATGCTTCTAGGCTGTGCTATGTTAGCCTCCATTTCTTGAGAGATTAATCTTGGTTTTTTACCGACTATAAACTTCCCGTGACACTTAGTGTACAAGCGGATTATTGGCACAATAATACACTGAACAATCATCACAGTATAAATATTACAGTGAAGGCGTAATCAGTCTTACCTTTACCAGCTTCTTCACTTTTTTCTGTTGTGATTATAATCTCTGATTTCACCTTTTCAGGATTTTTATGCATTTTGGGTGTTTCCAATTTCCCTGCTATAGAGTGACTATCCTCATCATCCAAGTCTACATTTAGTTGTCTAGCCTTCTACAATTGAAAAAATACTTTATTACTTTTTCCCAAACTTACTATAAGCCCCGATGGGCTCAAAAATTCCTCTTTCTTCGAAGAAATTGATTCGGTAGTGGATTTATCTGTTTCTTCAATTTGGGTTTGTTGTTTGGTGGTATCCTTGAAAATTCTTCCATCATGAAGTTGTTGTGAACCACAGTTGAAAACAAATCACTTTTCTAAACTCACCTTAATGCCGGCAGGTGTCACCACTAAGTTCCCATTTTTTAGTGGAGATTTTTGGAGAACTGAATCCTTTTGGTTGACCTTCTTAACAGAGAGAGGGTGGGAGAAACCCTAGTTAGATGTGATGAAATATGAGGGGGGGGGAGGTCTTTTACTGCACTTACATCTTTGTATTTCACACTCGCTGCTCTTAAATTCGATTTCTCCTCTTCTTCTTTTGCTGGAGTTTGTCGACTTTCAACGCCATTTGACGATTTGTCTTCAAGTCGAGCTCGTTTTGTAACGGACAAACCATACGTTGATTCACTTACTTCAACAGTCGATGGGGACTCAAGAGTTGGGTTCCCATCTCTTTTCATTGCCTTTCTATTCACCAGGATGTCATAGTACTTCTTTGTGAGTGCGATGTAAGTTGGATCGAGAGCGGTAAAGCTAAGTTGATCAACAACTAAAATGGGCAGAATAAGTTTTATATGCCTCAACTGTTATTTCTTCGCATTAAGAAATGCGTTAATGCGCAATGTGGGTTTGCGTATTAAGGATTTGTGCATTGTAACTTAGTGAGGCCGCAATAAAGGCCTGAGTGTGAACACGTCTTTCCTTGGTCACACCTTAGTGCATTCTACCAATTATAAATGCCTAGATAGACGAGTTAGACTTGATGACGGAGGGTGCCAATCATACTCAATTGGTTACTGAGAGCCTAGTTATTATACAGATCCTTAGGCGAAAATTAATTTCGACGATTAAAATACATGAAAAGTCGATACGAAAAAAACTATATGTAAAATATGAGTGATAAGAGGATCTTTAAGAAATTCCTTCAAGTGAAGAGACCATGTTGAAAGGGAATAAAATTCTACCTGAGTGCGCTTCCTTTCCAACACCTTTCTTCAGTTTATAGGTGTACTTATAACGGGTTCGAGTATCCCCGTCTTGGTTGGAAGGCTCATTCACCGAAGATTGAAAGGAATCGTTAAACGATGCGGAAGCATTCGAAGAGAAAGAGCAGTCTGCAGAATTCAATCGGGGAATTCGCCGGCCACCTCCTACTATCTCTTGAGTCCTCACAGCAAAATGATAACTAGGAATTATGAGAAAAGCACGATTAATACTATTTTTGATAACGCAGCTTACTTAAGGAGCCTTTTCCAGCACTTACTTTCGGCCATTGAATAGCCTTCAGAATTGCTACTAAATAGAAACCCACTTAAGTATAATTAACTTGTCATTCCATCAATTATTTTGTATCTTACGATCACGATCTAGTGATCTCTGACTTGACTGGCATTGTCGCTGATTGCAATAGCATTAATATGATTTAGTCTGGAGGACTTGTCTGAGGAAATAAAAAACCAAAGTGCATAACGTTAAAAAAGGCAAAAAAAGTATTCAGCTAATCATGAATGATTGACACTTAATTTTTTCCTTATTATCTACCGAATTACTTTACTTGATCGATAGGCAGGTAAATCGTTCTCAAGTGGAAAATTGAGACAAAGTGTTAATTGAGAAGAAACCACCGATTAAATACATTTCGATATTAAGATGTTGGAATTGGAGTTGGGCGAGTGCAGTGTCGGAGGTAGTGAAGAAGGAAAATGCTCGCATTTTGGCCAGTGCATCGCAGACGGCGAAGCTCAAACTGAAACAGTCTTCATCCGTCGTACCTGTAAAAGTGAAATCAAATGGTAAACGGCGGTCCACTTTAGATTCCTCTTGTGGCGTTTAGTTGTCACCTCAAGAACACCTGGATTGCCTACATACATTGGTATTAGCATAAATAGTAAGTGTAAGTGTTGCAAGTGCGTTAACAGGCTATTGTTTTTTTCTCCGAAATGTGAATGTAGGCAATAAGATGAAAAACTTAATACCCCTCAGCACACCGTTAGGGTAGAGGGCATGAGAGAAAACAGCAACTGTATGCAAAATGTAACTCAGACTCACTCAGACCGAGATCGTCAATCAGAATGAGCGAATTGTCGGTTGCTGACCTGAACACGTGACCAACTTCTCTCATCTGCCAAAGTCGAGAAAAGCATGCATAATTTAGAGTAGTATGGGTGGAAATATCACAGTAAAATGCATAAAGTAAGGTGAGTGAGGTGAAATATTTGTGGCATTCCGTCTTTCAAGATGGTGAAGAAAAAGGGCAAAGCGGCACAATCTAACCTGCCTGAATGTCAATATAAAATCTTTGGAGCTTTAATAGAGGCCAAATTTCTAATCACACAAGTGAAATCAGTATATGCACGGAATGAGTAAGTAGAGGGCAAAATGAATGAAATAAGGGAGGCAAATTCGATAAAGAATCAATGACTATCCATATACAAACCTAAGTTGCCAAAGGTATCTAAGCAAAAATTCTAGGGTAATTGTTTATGTCAGCATTTCTTGTGTGAGAGCATCGATAAAGCTTAAAATAAGAAGAGTAAGTGCTATTGGTTAGAGAACGCTAAGTTACCTCAAGAGCGAAGGTCGATGCATTAGTGGTCATATCGTCGCGACACCCCATTCGAGCGAAAATTTTATCCATCAGTCGAAAGGCTGCGAACTTTGCCGGTACAAAGGCCCCGATTTGAGCAAGAATTTGCATCAAGGCCACTTGAGTCAGGTAGGTTGTCTTACCACTCTATTAAATAAGTCCAATTATTTATTTATAAATTGAATAAGAGAGAAGGCGATTGGGTTCTAAAAGGAACTACAGGTAATTTTATTTCGTTGGGCAATTTTGGATCTATTGGTCTCGATATTCAAGGGACACAATGACTACGGCCAATTGCTCGAATGCCGAAAAACAAGTTTGTAAGCTTCGGATTCACTTACTTCCTTAACTTAATTTACTTAAATCTGTGCATTTAAATAGAAAGAAATTCCTTAGCAATTGCTTCATTCTATGTATTTTTCGCATCTTGAATGTCTTCATTTGGCAATTGGAATACGACTGCAAGTCATCCGAATCAATACCAGGTAATTTACTTGGACTCGCTTTAAACTGATAATATTTATCGTAGTTGATCATAGTTAGTTAGTTAGCAGACTATCGGGTGGTCTAATCCATCTTGTAGAATAAGTCACTCACCATACTGGCACCGAGGATAATGGAGACATTCTGTGTTGTAGAGGCGAACTAGAGACAAAATATATGTTTTACAACGCAGATTACCAAAGGTACTTAAATATCCTTAAATACAACGACGAATCACTTACTGTATTATTGCTAACTGGTAAAGTGTTACTAAACCGATCGTGTATCATATGACGGCCATTTTGAATGGCTAAAGTATCGCCAAAAATCGGTCTGACTAAAATGGAAGGAAGGAGTGTCATTTCCCATGTTAGAAGCATAGAAGAAGTTACCAAAAGTGTGGCCAGGTGGTGCAGAAACGACAACACGGGCGAGAGTACAGAGCAGATCAAGTCCAGAGACAGCTTCAGAGAGTCGATAAAACAGACTTATTTCAGGATGCAAGTCGTGAATGAGTTTGCAAACCAGACTACAAGGAAATAAGTGCTGATCTATGCTTCTTACTTACTTGTCAGCAATGAGATAGACCTCATTCAGAGAACCTTTCACACGTTCTAAAATTCGTTATAGAAAAAAGGAAAAACTTACCGTTGAGTTTCACCTGAAAGGAAAATGGATATGTTCAATTAAATTTTGTCTTAATTAAATCATTTCGTGAGTGAAATTCTTCTAATAACTTCATTTACTGGTCCATGGGCTACATTTTCCTCTGATTTCTATTTTCATTAATCAGCACTTAGGTATTTAAGTTTCTCTTCGAAATATTGCGGTTTTTTCTGATGCAGAAGTGTCCACTCAGCTTTTCATGAGGTACTATTGACAGTTTGCCAATATACAATACGTAGGAACTCAAGTCAAGCCTTTCCAAGTTCTCAAAATGGAACGTAGTGACACCTTTTTTATTGAACCTGATTACTCTGGGACCCACCAAACCTCATAAGTGAGAAAAACATTCAATAAATTGTGAAAAAAAAATCAGTCTGAATGATTTATTTACTAAGAGCATTTCCAAATGATCATTGACCTACCAGTTCAGCCGTTGTGCAATTGATTATGCCCCTAGCAATCTGAACTTTTATAAATTCTCTCGGTAAACCTCGGTTGCTCTGTGATGAGCCAGGTCTTCCATCATTTGAATAATCTGTACACAGCGATTCGGCAATATCATGGTCATTGCCACTGCCTTGAGAACAGGAAGCTACGCTTGAATTCAACTCTTGCCCAGAACCAATTGTCTGCTTGCGTCGATGAATTGGTAGATCCAATCCTTGCTCAGGAATCTGGATAAAGAAGCCTCTTGTCTTGTTGTAACCAATACGAAGTGGAAGACTGTATTTGGAAGCCAGTTCTTTAACATAACCTGTAGGATAAAATATATTGCATTTACCAACACCGGGCCGTTTTACTTGTTGTTTGTACCTTATTATACCGAAATCCGGTACAACGAGGCGATGAGCTTATAATACTTAAATATTGTAGTACATTCTCTCGTATTATTTGCAGGTTCCCAAAATTGAATAGTACACAAAGAAAATAAGAATTTCATTTGCTCTATTTAGAAAGAAATCCAAATTTTTTCCATGCAATTCATACACATACGTGAAATATCATCCACCTGTTCGGCGTAAGCACGTCTTGTTAGATCCAAAAGAACATTCACTCCAGGCTGAAATTGTAAATGATAGACATGAAAAAGAAGTGAGGCACAAAACTTCCCAATTTAGTTGACGCACACACGCACACACACACTACCTTAATGGCAAAGCACTTCTGAACACGCATCTGCAGTGCCCCTTTGCAAAAGCAGGCATCGGGTTGTAGAACTGTTGTCATTTTCTTTAGCAGATCTCCGTAACCTCTATCTGAAAGAATCTAAAAAGTAAAGATCCGCTTTGATTTAGCGAAAGAGCAACTGATATTAACTATTAGAAACCATGGACTACCCATAACGTTGTTAAGATAAAGCTCACCGAGCGGACTTAAATAGTTCTTAGAATTATATAAGATAAGTAGGCAATACATTACCTGGGGATATAACCACTTTATCTAAATTTAGATCAGCTTCACGACAAGGCAGTTCAATACACTGAATGAAAATCGCAAAGCTAATCAACATGGCTTTCGCTGCTGAGTATTCAAGTTAACAATGGCAAAAAGGCGATATCAGGAGAAAGCTTTGTTACCTCCCGATAAGTCTTCAACAGAGTAGTTGACGTCCCTTTCAAAGCATCATACAGAGGTTTGATAAGATCGAGCATATGCTTAATAGCAATCAATTTGGTAATTCGCAGTTCGGCGTTCTTCTCAATAGTTACAGCAGAGATCGATGTGGAGGTTGTGGAGTGCGAAGAGCCTTTGCCATCGACAGTAGTGTCACTGCCATGTTGCCTTCCAGAGGTCGAAGTGGGCATGGGGGAAAGACGAGTAGTAGCAGTAGTGGTGGCATTCAATCTTGAGGTGGAGGTTCTTTTTTGCTGGGATGTTCCGGGACCTGCGAAATGCAAGTGCTTACAGGTGTAGAAGCGTAAACAAAAGTAGTCACTATGACTGTTTTCACATTTACGACGGAATTTACCGATCGAATAGGATAAGAATATTGGCTCGAAATCCAGTGAAACAAGGGTTAATGCTGCTTAGTGGAGATAAAATCTTATGATAGCTTACGTTGATTAAAAACTCTTTCTTAAGATTTATATAAAAATAAATTTTTTAAGAGGAGTGGTATGGGTCTCCTATTGCACTCGTACATTTTTTAACCATAGTCAGATGTAAACGCAGGTATCGAAATAGAAAATGGAAGATAAGGTAGTAAAAAGCATGCAGCCTTCTATATCCACAGCTGAATAAGCAAAGTTGAGAACAGATGGGTGCAGAGGGTATTTAGGGCCAGTTCATACATAATCCTTGAACAAATTTCATTTTCATATTATGGCCACAGGTCTGGAAGAGCTGTTAGAAACTTAACGGTTAACATAAGGGTTATTGCACAGTTCTCATTTAGATATGGTACAGGCTTGTTTTCCGAATGTGATAATAGTTTGTGATGAAAACAGCTTGATCTAAAGCAGGCACCGATGACACGGTGGCCAATATGAAATTTCAATAACCGCTCAAAACATAGAATGTGAATAGACATTCTAGCTAACTACCTTTTCTGCATCTTATCTAAATAAGATGAAGGTTTATCACATTGTACTTAAAGTCGCCTTTGCTTACCTCTTCCATCATGTGACATCTCCACATCAGAACTGGGTGTTAGCAGATTATCATCATTAACCAAATCAGGCGATAATATCGTTCGTTGTGCTTTGAGCGATGCGGAAGAAGCAAAGATAACAGCTGATTCAGATGTAGAGGTGGCAGTAAGAATGTCAGTAAGAGGTGCTGGAAAATCCGAGAGGTGAATGCACATAGAAAGGAGACTGTCAATCGCCGGGAACTTGGACAGCACGTTCTGCAAATATGTAAAGTGTAGGATATTACATGATAATATTTTATGCTACTCAAATTCAGTAAGTAGAAAGAAAATTATAGAAGTCAGAAGTGACTAGATATGCTCACGAAAAAATAACTACCTGAATTTCCAGTAGGGTTCGGGGTTTAGAGATGAGTTCTTCTACAGAATCTTGCCGACAGATGATGGTGGTTAAATCTGCAAAGGATAAATGATTGTTTAAAGGAAGGTTATAAGAAAATGACTAGAGTTTTAAAATACCTTTAGGGGGTTCCAATAAAGATGCCCTTAATCGACGAGCACCACTAAGAGTACAAGTGTAATTGATCGCTTTGAAGAGCGTGTTATGGTCCCGGCAACGACTTAACCGTCCGACTAACCCAAGTCTAAGTGCGCTTGTTGCATCTAAAGAAATGAACTGATAAGAGAGACAACCAAATCTCACGAAATAATCTTATGACATGACAGAGAGAATACCCATAAGAGTTGACTGAGAAGAGCTGCCGAATTCTACTTTAAGTGACTTAGGTGCATAGTAAACCCGTTTCGCGGATTCCAGGTAATTAAACAAAGCAGATACAGCCGACAAACCATAGTACCTATGGCAGTGATAAGAAACAAGGAATTCAAAATCTGTCGATTTAGGTTATAAGTAAGTTTTAATATTAACTTCTCCTGAAACGCATAGATAGATGGAAGATAGTATGGATGGCATAGAGCCTTAAGATATTCCAAACCTAAAAGCGAAAGAAACCTGAATTAGACTTGAAAATTAAATATACCTTGTTGGTTATTAAAAGATTGCCGATTGACGCCAATAATGTTACAACCGAATTCGCTCTGTTGAAGCAACTTTACCAGTCGATTCATATTACTGGATTGGTCCAAAACAGAATGAGGCAAAAGAATCTGAATTTAAGACAAGAAAGAAATAATACTTGAACGGATGAGTTTTTTGCAACGGAAGATATAGAAATTTACATCAACTGGCATCCAGACAAGCATTTTCATTAAAGTGCAACTATAGCTGCATGTTTCTAGGAATTGAGACACTTCAATTTCCGGTCGGTTCAAATCAATTGCAGCTATTCCAATTTGACCGTTATTTGCACCCCGTCCTTCAACAATACCTAGTATTGGCAAAAATACAATATTACAAAACAGCACAATGTAAATTTCAATCATATAAATTGACAGTATATCCTTATGTAATAAAATAAGTAAATCTCACACAAAATTGTATTGGAATGAACTCGGGAGCTTCGACAAGTTTTAGAAGATGAATACTTCCAAAAACAGCTCTTCGAATCCTTGCTTGAATTTCCAAATTTGGGGAATTGCGTCTTATTTGCAAATCTCTTACGAGACAAACTTTTACGATACCTAAATGAATCTAATTTTGCTTTCCAGCTGATTTTAGCGATAAGCAAATGTATATTCTTACCGTGAGGATGACATTTGGCACCAGACGATAACAAATTGGTGCTCTGTAATGTGCGCTTATGGTTTGACTGAACGAGAAAAATCTAATCATCATTTAATCAATTTAAAATTTCATATATTATTAATTAATTTAAATTGACTCAAATTATTTATAATATTAAAAGCCAAGCATTCCACATAAAAGTTGAATCATAAATAACTTATAACGAAATGATCTAGCACATGGATGTGATCGATGAATTCATACTGAGATATAAAATATTAAAAATGGATATTAACGCAAACGAATTTGACATATAAAATTAATAATGTTGGAATTAGATAATCAACTTTTGTAATAATGTTTCAGTCATTTAACATGTTAACTTTTCACTTTTGTTTTATATTACCGTTTCTCTATAAAAATTGTTCCAGTTTTTCTAATGTTCATATCCTATTTGCTTTGACGAATGTCAAAAAATTCCACTTAATTGTAAAGATTTATTGTAACTAACCTTGAAAAGTGATTTGAGGTTCTGTAAATGCTGGGTTTCCGTACCTTATACCTTCCCGAGAGAATCCAGGTGACCTAGTAGCGAGGTATTTTCTTGCTAATGGTATATTTTTGGAGTAAATTATCAATTATTTGGTCAACCATCCACCATGTTTAATTACATTTTGTACTTTAGATGTTTGCTCCTGATAGCATTGCCATATCTGAAAACGCATTATTCCATAGCCTTTTAAATCCCTGTCGTGTGGCTTGCCACCTCATCCGAATAGGGCATGAACCGCTTCCTCCTCACACCTCAAATACTTTCCTCCATCTTATCGGTCTTATTCGCTGTCCTCTTGCCTTCTATCCAAATGCATTTACATATAGTTTTTATCTATTGAAAAAGTATGGATACTGGCGAGTTATAACCTGTGGATTTTTTTCATCATTTTGTCTTGAAGCTACTCACAAAACGATGACATTCATGATTAATCGATACTTTGTCCAACGACAACTTGATTCTCTAGAATGGATGGACGACGAAGATGTATTATCGAACGATCAGTCGACTCTCTTGATGAATTTGATTGGAAAATCCTCACGGAGAGAATTTTTCCACCTTGTTCGATATATCCTTATAGCAAGAGCTTACGAACTCTTCGTTACTCAGCCTTTTTTCGGTTCGCACAGTGGTTCAATAATAACCTAACGATTTAATAGTGATTATGATGCGACAAATTGCGAGCTTAGTCAGTGGAGAGGATCAATACTCTTGGTTTTTTCAGGCTGTGGTGTCAATATATAGAGAAAGTGGTTTAATGGGATTCTTTTCTGTCAGTTATTGGTTTCGTTTATTTTCTGAATTCTTTTTAGGGTCTTGTTCCGCGAATGTTGTGGGAGTTGTCAAGACTGGGGATGTATTTTCT
This sequence comes from Rodentolepis nana, assembly GCA_900617975.1. Taxonomy (NCBI): domain Eukaryota; kingdom Metazoa; phylum Platyhelminthes; class Cestoda; order Cyclophyllidea; family Hymenolepididae; genus Rodentolepis; species Rodentolepis nana. The sequence goes on along the minus strand of UZAE01000440.1, from coordinate 2,938 downwards.
TATCTACAGTTTAATTAATCGGGATGGGGTTGATGTTCCCCGACATTTGTCAAATAATTTTAAATTCCTGTTTAATCTACTCGCTGATGTGGTCGTAAATGTTGCTGCTTATCCACTGCAGGTATTTTTTAAATGCTTATTATATTTTACGTATCGTACAGTTTAACGTGGTTTATGTCCATTGTGCCTGCAATGTATGCTTTTAGTTATCTTGCATTTTATTTCACCTATAAAGCTAAAGTACATTTCCTTCGCAATTAATAACTATGTGTTGAATAAGCTTACGCAAATACATAGACAAGATTTCCCTTCATGATGTTGTCCATTGAGAGCTTCAAATTCGATAATCTTCCAAAGTGTCATCAATTTTTCCACTCAATACGTAAATTGTATTACGTCGGAGATTCCAGGGCTCTTTTTCTGCTATTTTTACGATTCGCTAAAATTTGCGTTGTCAAGTGATTTACCTAAATAAAACTCTACGCTATGCTTCTGTTTAAGTTGTGAAATTTCTTTATTATGGCAATTCTTTATGCTTTAAAGCCAAGTAATCTATTAAGCAGCGACGCAATTTACCAGATGTCAACTGCGGGATCATCTGATTCCTTCATTCATGTTTATCAGCTTTTTCGAACGTTTTGAGTCATTAATTGATCTCATTCTGAGCTCGCTGCAGTAAAGATGAGGTAATGCAGGTACTTTAGATCGAGATAGGAAACCTTGCTATTCTGCAATATTGCACCGTAAAGAAGCTTCATTCATGTGGATTCGGAGTTCATGAATTGGGATCTACTTGAGCTTGTTTATCCTACATAACGAAGTAATTGTTGATTCTGAATGCCTTGCCTATATCGAAAATTTTTTATTGAATTTCAAATTTTTAGAAAGTTTGTCTCATAAATACAACATGTTGGAAGCTAGTCTTAACTGGAATGCATCTTAGTATGTTCTGGTAGAATACAACCGTGTAGTCAGAAGAGTTGTTTGTCTAGAGGCTAGGCTTACCTGGACACCATAGCTTGGTTAATTCGATTTAAACTCAGCTGTGCTAGTAGATGAAATAGCAGGTCAAGTCGCTGCAGTATTTGGCCTGCAGTCGGTGCATTTTCCGTCATTCATCAATGAACAATTTGCTAATGGAGACTTATTCCACTCTTTAATCTGGATATTTAATGGATTTGAGAATTTTTCAGTAAATGTGTTTACTTTTGGTATGTTAATAATTCTCTTGATCTTTTGCCACAAATATTAAATCACCTTAGGCAGTTATCTTACTTCGTTTTCCATTTCTGAATTCCTAAAGGTTGTTGGAAGTGTGATGGCATTGCACGGTTCTCGGATCGCAATACATGAGGTGGGGCTAGCCAATTCCTTCGGATCTTGGCGCGAGTGTTTGCAATTTTTGATCTCCCAAGGAGCCCAATATCGCGGTTATCTTCCCTTTTGGCGAAGAGCACCTCCGAGTGCACTCACTTGTCACCCTATTTCTCATTCAACCCCTTCGGCCGCTTAGCCAAAGTCTACCTATTCGGCTCCCCTCTCCATTGGTCTATACTATCTCAGTCTCTCATTGTAGTTATTTTTATTATCAGAAATTAATTATAAATGTGTTGCTCCAATGTTTTGGTTTTAAAGGGCTTAAATAATTCGCTCCGAGGAGTAAGTTAAGTCGCTTGCTTTGGTTGAATAGGTCGGAGCAATTGAAAGTAAACATTGCTTCAATATGAATTTGATGTATGCCCGAATGTTCTCTTTGAAAGAAACCAATATAAGCTCAGAGGTGATAAGGATGAAGGTGATATCGATACAGCATTTTAGCTATTGCTTGACGTCTTGGCGCGTATTTCAATACCTCCCAAGCAGAAGGAAGTCAGAATACGCAATTCCGCCACTCCAGCTGGAATTTGTGTAGTTGGCTATGCAGAACAACTTCATGTTTCATTCATATTTTGGAAATTTCGTCTCAATCATTCACTGCTAAGCCAAATAATTTATATCATTACCCCGGAGTAGTGTAACAAAATCTTTCAACTTTTCATCAGAGGGTAATAGTAGAATACAAGAGTCCAGAAAATAATGTGGAACAATGGGGTACGCAGTATTAGGGGTTTTACTTTTTCGTTAATTTTTTTGCTTACCTTCCAACGAAAGCTATATTTCACTCAAAATTATTCTAGGTGTTAAATGGCACATTTTTTTCTGAACCTAATATCCAAACTACAGGAATCTATTACCGTATATTTATAATTAACCATTACAGATTCCTACTGTTGTGCAAAATTTACAATCCCTCCAGAAGTATCGTAAAGTGCAAAAAAAAATTAGAACGAATAGCAAAAATAGGTATTAATGCAATATCACATAAAAACTTGATAACAAAGCAAATGCTAGCCTTCGCCACAGTCACAATCTCCAGCGGCATCATTCTTCACGACGATATCTTCCAACAAATTGGCGATATTTTCACAGCACGAGGGACAAGTGACTCCTCCAATTCGGACTGGCCGCACCTCGTCAAATCTTGCCTTGTGCTTCGTTAGGAACGGTGTCAGGTCAGGAATATAATCCATCGAGGAAACAAACTAAAATAAAGCCGAAAAGAAGGACTAAATTATTAGACTGTGAACAATGGATGCCCCGTCAATGACAGGGAGGAAGTACCTCAACGTCGTGCGACAGTAATAAAAAGTTTGATTGATGATGAATGTTTCGTATTTAGTAATACACTTATTCCGGCAAAATATACTATTATTCATGTAGTGAATAAGTTTAAGAAGGGAAAACTAGTTGAGAAAACTGTCCGAATTTCAATCCCGATCTCTAAGAAATGGCCAGTCAATAGATAAATTTGTCGATCTAAAAAAGAGAGGCTACGTGAATTGGTATAGAAGGAAATGAAAATTTTCTGATCTCATGTTCTATATTCTAACCCCCCCCC
>UZAE01000439.1:0-23370 GCA_900617975.1 Rodentolepis nana | reverse complement strand
AGCTTAAAGGTCATATCCATCGCCTCCTCGAGACACTTCACATGCGTGCGGGAGAGAGAGAAAGAGGGAGTGAGAGATAAAAGATAAATATATTGATGGCTAAACTATGATCCAATATTTTGCTCCCTCTCTCCCCACTCAACAATTAAGGCCAGGTAGTTTATTGCCTTCAAGCATTATTAATAACTATGTGCTTTTCAATATTTCAGTTGGATTTCCGCTAGATCAATGCCATATTGGAATTAAACTCCCCTTAGTCGAGAAAGGAGAGACTCATTTCAAACTAATCAATGTACAAGTAGGTTGATTTAGCTTAAGCAGAAGGAGTGTTCATGGCGATTTACTAGATAGAAAGAAGTCATTAAAGAGTAACTGCGATAGTCATCTTTCATTCTGTTACCTCTTCCGTTGACCAGAACCACCTAACTTTGTTACAAATACACCTTACTTGATTTCCACCTTATGCATCTATTTCGAAAACACTAACTCGATGTTAGCCACCTCACTAATCTAGCGTCGTAGTTGAAATTTTATTTTCTACATTCCACTTTCTTCATGTCTCCATTCATGTCCCGATCTGTGCTGATTGTGGTCACGGTAATGAAAGCATTGGTGGCGGAATAAAAAGACCCATAAATAGAAACTAATATGTGAATAAAGTGAATTTCATTTAACCAAGATGAGATTTACGAAGCATTTGCGGCAATGCCCTTGGAAACTAACAGATAACTCATGATTAGGATTTATTCGCGAAAATGAAATAAAGATATAATAAAATTGTATGTTAGTTTGAAAGAGCTTTGTGTGGTATTAGATCAGCTTCCTTTACAGCGCCCACTTTTTCAATATTTCACCAGTTTAAGGTATCAATTTATATTTTTTCTTATTGTATTAAAGCTCAGATTTGGTTGTTCGCACACTTTTGGCATAAATCTTTCTAGATATATTATACAAATATCTGCTATTAAGGAGAGATATTTTATTATACCTGAAGTTTTCTGTTACAAAACCGAGCCGATTATGCCAAATGAGTCATATGGAAGTAGATCCGTTCCTTAAACTGCAATCTGCCAAAATGTACCCCATCATTACCATCATATTAAATTAGCTCGTTTGTATGCTTAGCATATTTAAAAGAGTCATAAATTCATTAAATATATATGTTTGGAGAGTAATGAGGGATAAAATTCTATAGATCCCCTGTCTAGAAACTCAAATTCTTCTTTTCTCCAACTACTAACCATTTTGAATCCTTGCGGTTGGTTATGACCCAACCGCGACCTAAATTTCAGAAACTGCTAGTCTTTATATTCCCTTATCTAAATTATTAAAGAGCTTCTAGGGATTATTAGTTTAGTAAGCAGGACTACCGTAGCTAGGACAATCTTAGTCAAATGAACTCACATTCTACTGTTTTATTCTTAAATTCTGGTTTTTGTGGACTGCAAACTGCACAACGTATTTGCCAATGTAATGCAGTGCACATTTCTAAAATAACGCGTTATTAAAAATGTTTCTCCAAAATAACCAATTTACGATTGATTTAAATGAAATATATTTACTTAACTTGACTACTGATAAGCCTCTAATTTGTTTTACTAATTGGATTAAGTTAGTCGCATGAGCCTTTCGATCCAAACATATGCTGTGTATCGATTTTTTTGCAAAAAATATTCAGCCGTATTGTATTTCACGTTTGGCTTAAATAAGCGCCAAAGCAGGTGGTTTTACTTAAAATTTTAAACACATACAGAAGTCAATTAGCGGAAAATTCGCTTTCAAAATAATTGTCCAGACTTTGATTAATTACCTTCTAAAGGAAGAAAAAATTACAAAAGCAAAAATCGGGCTGGAAAAATTAACAAACAAAATATTTAGGCCTTACCTGTCTACAAAAGTTCATTCGTTTTTTTCCTGGTAAAATAGCGAAATGAAGGGTGCTTTAATTACAACACTTTTTACTAGAGAGGCAGAAAAAGCCTTCCATTGTTTCACTTTAACTTTGCAAAAAATCATATTTTAAACGGACGGAATTTCTTTGAAAGCAAGAGCGAAAATTGCATGGCTTATAAGTTGGGCTATTTCTAATCCAACTGAAAGTTTTTATAAATATGGCTTCAAACGAAAGCCGGGGCTTAAAACGGTCAGAAAAGTGAATTTGTTAAACATTTTTTTTGTTAAAAAAATAGGAGTTTACAACCCAAGTTTAAAGTAGATAATATCTTTCTTTCGTAGGAATTAATACCGACCTTATTAAACGCATTCAAATGTCTTGACAATTAACATATCACCATATTCATTGAACATCCACATCGTATTTTAGATGCTTTTATTCTAGATTATCTTATTACAAACTTTTATTATATAATTATACATTTTTTAGTGCCGAATGGAAGCCATTAACTCCTCAAGCAAAGCTTACCGTATTTCCCTCCAAGATAGTAACAATATTGCATAGAAAAGTTTAGATTTTAGATCATGTTTTGACAACGAAAAGAGGAGATTTAAGCTCTATTAAACGAACTGAATAGTTTTAATGGACAAATGTTTAGAAGCAACTAGGGATTCCATCGAATTGTTCATAATTTGAATTTAACTAGGGTCTAAAATTCAAAGTGAGTACAAGAAAACACCTTGAAATCTTCTCATGCCTGACTAATTTTAACCAGTAAAGTCTTGATATGCTGTTCATTGGATAAGTACAGAACACGTGACTTTTAGCTTATTGACGATGTGGGGGTCAATCACTATGCCATTGGCACACATTGTTATTACTATTTCTTTATTAGGACTTATGGATCGTTTCTATGTCTGGCATACTGGTGAAGATTGCAGAGATACATATGTTTCAGCGTTTAGGTGAATGCTGTTCCCAAGGAGAGCTCGTTTTTCTATTCATAGGTCAGTATTCTAAGTTGTTCATGATCATTCATTCATTTATTTCAAATGTCTGACGTTTTGATAGTTATCAATAGCCCTTTAGTTGACTTCAGGCGTCACAGAGAGGAGGAGGAACATCAAAGGGACAAAAAGTCTAGAGGGGGGGGGGACAAAATAATGATTCACTGATGTGAAAAAGTCAGACAGACACAAAGGTAAGAGTAAGGTAAGATGAGTACGGTGAAAGGGGTCAAACACGACATACAGGGGGGTTGTGGTAGTTTGAAGTAAGAAGTCAACTGCCGGATAATGGACTTTTTTGCCGTTTGAGTATACGTTGCCCAGGGTGCACCACATGGAAGTAAGTCCATCGCACGCCCCTCATGATCCTTCATAATTCTACATGAAATTGCTACCTTTTAATGAAGTACTGAATTTATAATAAAAAATCGAATCCTATGGTAAACACAAAATATACCAAGGTTGATCAACTTTACAATTTGAAATTTGAAATTACCTAAAGTTGCTTTTCTTTATTCGAATCTATTATTCATGTGTACAATTTACAAATTTTCTAGCTTTATTACTATAATGAAACCACAAAAAACAAATTTTCATTTAATTATTCATTGATCAACCAGAGTTGGAAAAAGGATCCCGTTTAGAACGGGACATTTTTACAAATTTCATTAATTTCAGTTGACCATAGAATGTCATCATTTGAGCATGCTGCGCCATTGTGCAAAAGATACTAACACGCAAGTTAATGAGTTAAATTTTTTAAATCTGTAAATTAAACAAAAACGAAACCAACGAGGTCGGGAATTTGAATTTATTGGTTCATGTTTCCCCCTTTGTGGTTTCAGAAAAGCAATTTCATATATGGGACAAAATTAGAAAAATTGGTGCACACATTTAGAGTTTATGACATTAATCGAGAATTCTAGCATGTGCAATCATGTTATCATTTAAGCGATTGAAAAAACAGTTACCAAATATAAGCGTAAATCAGTATCGACATTTATTAGATATTATAATTTAAATCAAATCTATTGACATTTGATTTTAAGGACGAATAAAGAATTACGGACATTTTGAAATAGTTATTCAAGCAACCTATTTTTCCAACTTCTCTGGTTTAATGAAAATGTACCGTTTCATTAATTTGCTCACCTGCATAAGATATTGACACAGAGTAAGTGAATGCATCGAACTGTATCATAGTTTACAAGGTTAAAATAAGAGGTGATATTAATTTATGAGGAAGATAAGAACAAAATCACCATAAAGCATACTTTGTCATCAGAAAGATAGAAGTGAAGACCTAAATTGTTCCGATTTCTTTAAATTCTGAAAAAAACTTTCCCTTGGGCATTGATTGTAAGGTTTTTGTGTACTGAAATCCTCGATGCAGTATCGATGTGCAAACTATTTCTTCTCTATCCATCCTACACGCATGCCCTTGATATTCCGTGTTAATAATTTTTCAAAAGCCAAGCAGATTTAACTATAATACATATTAGAGAGTACTTAGTGAAATTATAATGACAGTCTTAAATACATCAAGCTCCAAATGCCAAACAGCATTCATTTGAGAACAAAAGGAATTAAAGTTTATTAATGGTATAATTGCCAAATTTCAGAAACACCCGCCCCCCTTCCCGAAGTCTATAAAATAAAATGGTCTTTCTTTGTAGGAGGGTTTTCTGCTGTTCCAATTGAAAATGCACAAGCGACCTTTAACTGTAATATTTAATCAAAGTGTGGTATTTATTGATTGATTGACAGTGGTACATACAAGAGATAACGACTTACACCGGAAACCATCTGCCAGTATTACTGCAGACAAAAAGCTAGATATCTAAAAGAGCTATCAACGTAGTAGACTTCTATAAAAGTGGAGTTTGATGCCGTCGATGAAACATATGTCAGTATAGGTCTAGAAAAATCAGCCTTTGCAGCATGTGTCTGCTCACAAGATGGGAATTCCACGAACTCCCAAATATGGTGGTTTCACTCCAGTCGACTCAGAAGGGGACGCAGGTATGGAAAGTACAAAGTTAGTTAATTCAAATTATCCTGCAACTGGAAAGTAGGTAATGCGCACTGAAAAGCAAAAAAATGGATTTGTCCAATGTTCGAGGGAATTTGGTGACAAATAGTGTTATTAACAGTCATTGGGATCTAATTAGAGTCTTCTCATTCATCGACATCTATCCTCGAAAAAGACTTCACTAAAGACTGAATCGATACGAAGGAGGCCTCTCCTCCATAAATCAATTAGAGCAATAGCCATTTAAGGGCTACAGTGTGGTCACCATGTGTATACGCTAAAGCAGAGGTGGCGTGTTCGATGATCATCGATGCGAAAGATAAATGATAATTAATTTCCATAGAAGTTCAGAATCCTGCAAAGGCCTTCAAATGCCTCTGAACTTGAAAACATGTATTAAGTGAAAAACTTAATTATCCCATAAGCAAGCAGCAAGACCAATATCAGAAATCCTCTGGGAGAAAAAGACGGTGTTCAAAATGTAAAGTAACACGAATATTCTAACGCTATCAACCGCAGGTGATTTAATATTCGCAAGCGATCCGATGTGGGAAAATTGAAACTCAGAAGAAGTTGATGAAAATAAAGAAAGTTTTGAGTGAAGAATCGGCGTTAAATATTTTTGATCGGCGAAAAAACATAAGCGAGTGTAAGTGAGCAGGCGCGCAAAAGAGCGAAAAGTTCGATCCTTTTACTCCATCTCTTCTTCTTCTTCTTCTTTTATTTTTCAGTCTCAAAAACCAAGTCCCCAAAGTAGAACGAAGAGAAATTGGCGGTTCTGTGGCAGAGTGTGGGTGAGTGTGAGTGTGATAGATTTAGCAGAAGAGTGAAAGCCTTTTTTCTCAACGCAGTTTGAGCAAGCGGCATCGGAAAGGCATTGGGTAGAGATTATGAAGGGAAGGTTTGAAGTAATTACAAAGGAAGAGGCAGGGGGATAGAATGGAACAAAACAAAGCTATACAGAAGCAGCTGAAGAAAGTTGAGGAGAAGGAGGAGGAGGAGGAGGATAAAAGGGGAAAAGAATCACCAGAGAGCGCTCACAAACTATGTTTTTCTCCCGCTCACCATTTCTTTCTTCCCTCTTCAGTTGCTTTTTTCTAAAAGGACCACGCGCTCTCTTCCTATCTTTCTAAAATGCACTTTTTGAAGCTTCTGCTTCTCTGCAAGCCTTCGTCAGTTTCTTGCACTCTTTTTTCTTCATTTATTTAGTTTGCTCAAAGCGATTGGCCCGGAGTAAACGTGATTGAGAAGCATCTTCTAAACCCTTCTGAATTACACCTTAACAGGCGAAAAAATAACCCTTCAACTCGTTTTCCCTTCGTCAGGTTGAAGTGTGACAAGTTTATAGGTGATTGACCCTGAGTATTACCAGATTCATGAGCGAAATTTCAAGAACAGAACTTATCAGGTTTACGTGAAAATCAGACAAACAGTCAAGTACGTCAAATCACTGTTGGGCAAGTGGTTTTATCATGATGATTTTGTATTCCTGCCCGCTAAATAAACACCACGACAGTGAATAAAAAGACTGACTTCTTTAAATCGAAGAAAGAAAGCAAATTAACCAAAGTATGTATTACCCATATCGATAAATCCACCTCAACTTCTTGATGCCTCACAATAGTAACCAAGATTTTTATGCGAATTATTAATTAAATTAAATGTCGTCTTCAACAAATGCTCAGCCCATATTTCTCGTTTTACGGGCTGCTACACACAGATGCTATAGGCAAAATCAGTTGAGTAAAATGGCCCTGACGTTGTTGACTCAAACCATTAATCTTTTCTCAGCCGACCGATCGGTTTGGAGACAGACTGTGTCTGAAATTTAGTATGTCTACACACAAAACCATTAACCAATCAACATACTGCAAATAAGGGATGGGACGGCTTACTAAGTTGTTTTGTCGCTAAAGTGAGCAGCTGGTCTTCTCACAACCCAACAGTAGTTCCTCTGAAATTGAATGGGAAGGCGCTTTTGAGTTTCAAAATCACATGACAATTCAAATTTAATTCAAGGCAAAATACTGGTGGTCGCCATAGCTTCCGACAAACGGTTATTTTCCAAGAAAAATACAAATGCCTCTAAACCCTAATGGGTGTTTGGGTATTCAATTAGAAACCGTCCATATATTCATGAATCTGGGTAATTTTTTCTTTATTGGTCAACGCTGATTGCTTGTTTTTTTAAGTTTTGCAATGGTCTCTCAAAGACAGACCATCATCGCATTTATTATTAATATTGGGATTAAAACATATGAGGTCCTATGAGAATTAAATATTGATTTTGTGCGAAATTCCAACGAGATGGGGTTTCACAGTTTGTTGGACGGGAGTCCACTTTGATCAGTAGCATACAAGCTTTCGAATTAGTGCGACTGGCCACTAAAAAGGTTAGGTAGTACAGAATAAAGGAGCTTTTTAAAGCAGGCCAAAGACGAAAATTACTTCTATGAAACCGGGTCAGGGAATTTTTTGAAGGAATCCATCTAACACTTTTATAGTTCGTAGCTCAGTAAGATCCTAGTGTTCAGAGATCTGCCTTCTCACTATACTCTAAACGACAGCAAATCGACTCATGTGGTGAAATAGTAACTTCGAATGATTAGAAGGTGAATTCCACATTTCACAATAACAGGTGGACTTGGCTTCAAAACTCTTATTTCAAACAAAGTAGTGGGTAGATAACTGACTTTACACGTTAGATTAAAACATTTGGCTAATAATGTAGCGATCAAACAAATATTAAATGAATAAAATATTTTTTGAAAAGTAAAATATTCCATGACTTACTAGAAATTATCCAAATGAAAGATAAAAAATTCAATTCCGTTATTGATAAGTATGATGCATGGTTTAAAATTTATCGACTTTTATAGGGTAAGAAGTTTAAAGGCGTCAAACTGATATAATACATTTAGCACAATTTATCGGAAGTCAAAGAGAAAACATTAATGTCGTGAATTATCAATAAAAACTGAAAAATGTGAAAGCTGAAGAAATTTAAAGTGTCTTTAAGGAATTTTTCAACCCATAATACTTACCACTAAAGGGGGATATTTTTACAAAAAAAGGATATGGAGTGATTGGGAGATTAGTGAGACATTTCGTACATTTAAGATCCGTTGCTACAGCTAAGTGGGGTAGGCTTTTTTGCATTGTTATGAGAATCGTGATGAGCCATGTTTTTAATCCGCCAGTTTATTTTGGAGAAATTCGATAAACAAAACGCATATTTAGAGATTTTAGTTATCGCCACACTCCCGAGTGCAAAGAGTAAAGAAGTACCTTGCTCTCAGGTGCCCCAGCAGTGAATATGGTTGTTTGCTCTTTGCGTCCATAGGTTATGGCCAAATCAAAGTGTGAATGACGTACATTTGAAAATACCCAGGAGGGTCTAGAGAAGGCACATTCTGACTATGCCACATACGATTGCCCTTTTGTACAAACAAGAAACTAATGATGAAAAGAGCTATTCGCACGCAATTTGGGGTGTCTCAATGGAACTTGGCAATGAGACCAGGCATTAGAGGTCTGAATACTCCAAAAAGGAATTTCCAAAGAAATTGTATCCTCTTTTATTCTAACTGAAATGATGCTTGCAATTAAAATATGATATGATATGACAAATTTAATGAAATTAGAAAATTTTTAAGTATCTGGGACCCCATTGGCAATTCAAATCCACATAGACCAAACTCCCGAGTTCTGAAGATTAGTGCATCGGAATGTGCAAAAAAATGTAACTAAATCCGGGCATTGACTTAATTAAGCTAAATTCAGGCCTTGCTTTAATTGTGCTTGTTATAGAAAATAGACCTATTTACTTATAAACAAATTAAACTCAGTTGTTCATTAAATTCATAGCATTAAAGACAATTATAAGTTGGGAGGGGGGGGGGGTATATGCTCTCCATTTAATATCTGTTAGATTAACTAGATTATAGAAAAGTTTAATCGCTTATTTTTACAATAAAATTTCTTGACCTTCATGGCAGTTGTGTGGGTCGTAAATTCGGCGGTTGGGTGAATAAATATTTCAAAGCATGTTGAAGGTGTAAACAGGTATTAATGTGCAATACAGAAAAATGCGTTAAAATTTTGCTTCAGAAACTTTCATTAAACGAGCACCTTCGTACTCTAGGTGATTAAAACAAAATTCTAATTAGAAAACGCTAAATGAAGGCATGGGCTGTTGCCAGTGATATTACTGTATAGGAGGGTATTTCTGTTATTTATTCAGAGTAAAAATCTTAGTGAGTTAAGACAAGAATAGCCGGATTAGAGTGAAGGATTGACAAGCTCCTAGAAAGACGTTAGGTGGTTAACGCTAATTCGAAGTGATTATTACGGTATCCAGGGTCTCAGTGCCAGATCAATTAGTGAATTCCATTTGAGGCATACCGATTTGAATATGATTGATCGCCTCCTGTTCTCATAAGCAACGAATTTATCTATTTAATCAGCTGTAATTGACTCGAAATAAATTGTTCTCGACCTGGAGATGACATGCTCTCTCTGGAGTCGCCTGAGGGAATTGCTAGTAGTTCCTAGTACAATACAATCAGTGGGGGGGGGGTGTGAATTTAAGGGGTTCAGAAATTTATCATTCAGTAAAGTAATCATAATTAGAGGAGAGATAGACCTGCAAGTGTAAATATATATTAGAATTTGCTCTTTAATAGCTCATTCATCACATTTCAACTTTTCCCATAAGTGATTTACTAAACTTAATTACAATTAACTAGGTTTGATAGTGCGTCCGAATAAGCACCAAAGAGGTTCTAAAGACCCTTGCATTCGGAATTAAGTGAATTGACAATGCTGGCCAACTAATTCTTAATTAGTCTATGCTGATAAGTATTTCGTTCAGTGTATTTGTTTACCTATGATCTGAAGTCCATACAAATAGGTGAGTTTGAACTCTTCAACAATTATAGTACAGAGTATTCACTTAATTTCTGAAAAAATAAGTAATTGCATACGCTAATCCAAGAACTTGGCCGATTCAGATTGACAAAGACGTAGGCACAATGAAATTGCCGCAATGAAAATTTTGACGGAAAAACAAGGGTGAAGATGTCAGTGGTAGTGAAATGAATTAATAAATTAAAAAAAATGTTTGGAAGAATGCTGCATCACTAGGTCAAAATAGGCAGTATTTTCATTGTACACTAGAATCTAAACTAAAAAAGTTAATTAAGCTGTCACCCAAAATCATGCCTAACAAAAGCTGACTTCGAAATAGGCAAATACGCGTGGTTTATTAATTATTAAAACTTTTGAAATTATATTAAACCTGAGGGTATATGAAATTCTATAAAACTGACAATCGTCTCAAATCAAACCGTTTCACATTTTGGAATTCGAATGAATAATATTTCTACTGGCGATATTAATATTAGGTAAGCGTACTAAAAACAAACAGAGCTATAAGTTTTGTTTGAATAAAGTTTGTCGCTGGCCTACACTCACGACCACCCACGTTGATTGAATTGGTCTTTTCGCCTTTTGTGAAATGGCATTTTTTAACTAAACTAAATACTCTCTTGCCTTTATTTGAACATTCTATGTGTGGAAAAAGTGGCCCTAGAAGAGGGGTCCTTTTTCAGATGTGCCGAAGTTGAATATATTTCTCTTTTAGGTGAGAGCGGCTTAGGGAAAAAGTCATCCTCTAAAATGGCATGGCTGGACTCCACACCGTAAAATGAAGCATATTTGCTCAGAATTATGGGTGGCCTTAAGAAGTAGGGAGGTGGAGGAGGAGGTAGAAGGGGCAATGCAGTTGTTGTTTAAATGACGCGATAGGTACTCGCGTACGCAATTAAAATGCATATTTTGCTAACGATCGACGTTTTAAATTACCAAACTGGAGGTACTATTTACTAAAAGGCTATAACAAAATGAACTGGCATATTTCCATCTTTTGTTACCCATATAAAGGGCAACTTGTTGTAAAGCGATTAACAAAGAGCAGACATATATATAATGGATTAAATTCTTTAATACGCTTAATTTCGTCAATAAGCAGATGTTCTCTTAGTGCAATGAACTGATATCATATTTGGCTAAGTGCAATTGTTTATGTCAAAAGGCAGGCGTTTTGATGGTTATCATTAGCCCTTTAGTTGACTTCAGGGTTCACAGAGGGGAAGGAACATCAACGTGAAAAAGGTCGAGGGGGAGGGGAACAAAAGAGTGTTTCAAAGACGAAGGTAGAAAAGGTAGAAAAAAGAGTGATGTGAGTACTGTGAAAGTAGTTGAATATGAAATACAGTGGGTCATGGCAGTTCGAAGTCAGAAGTCAAGTGCCAGTTAATAGACTTTTTTGCCGTATGAGTATACGTTTACCCAAGGTACACCACGTGGAGGTAAGTCTATCGCACACCCAGCTTGCACATTGTCAAGATCAATTAAAACGTAGAAACTAGATCAAGACATGAAGAACATTCGTACACGTGTATTATATTCAGTGTTTTCATTTTATCAAACTAGTTGAACACAGTGCACTTTTTAGCATCTTCATGTCTTTACTTCCACTTTGCACTGCTCATATTTTTAAAAAATTTGGCCCATAACAAAATGTCCACTTGAAGATTACAACTAGGTTCGCTGCATTTCAAGCACACACACACACACACACACACACACACACACACACACACATATATATATATATATATATATATATATATATATATATATATCAGTTCTATGGTTGGCCACAAGCACCTGAATTTAGGTAAAGTTTAGATTTTAACAGAAATGATTGAATGCTGGCGCAGATTATAAATCAAACCAAATCAACCAGCTCAAAATTCGAAGCATCATTTGACACAAAAATTTCAAGAGCATCCGGTTTCCTTTGAGAATATGAAAGCACTCCAGGTAGATATCCTTAATGTTGATATATATCATAATTTAACCAACAAAATCTATTTTCTAAACTGAGATGCGAGGATCGAACAATCAAAATGTGAGGAAACTATGCTCCGACTGAAAAAATGCATGGTATTGAGAAAGTGATTTAATTTAGTTATAAATGAAGGTAAACCTAGGAGGTAAATCAATTGAGTAGTTTAGTTGGATCTAATTGGTTTATCCACTTAGATTGAAAGATTAATCCCAGAATATACTTGAAATTATCGAGTTTGTTGAAGACTTGTATTACAGATGTTTCCAAAACTCACCAGGACTACATAGAACTTATAAAATGAAATTAAATCTTGAGCCAAATCCAATTTTGGATATGATTAGAAAGAGCTTTAAGGATAAATGTATTTAGTTATTTTTCTCGGGGCGTAACAAAATGCAGTGTCTTTCAGAATTTCTCCATGAGCAAAATTTCATATCAATGTCAGGGAAAGACAGTGAGTAGAGTGGAAGAGAAATGAAGAGCGAGAGAGAGAAAAGAGATAAGCAAATTTGTTGGTTGATAGACGTGGTCTCCATCGTTGTCGCCTAACTGACATTCCACTTACCTGTCATATACGCCTTCTCTCCCTCCCTCCCTCTCTCCCCCTCCTTCCTTCTCTCTCACGAATCCCTGCTTTTTTACTACTTCGCACGCACCCAGAAAGAAAACGAGTGATTTAGGTAGGAGTCAACGGAAAAAGACTAACTATTAAGAGTATGAGTGATGGTGGTCAGTCTCCTGGCTCTGGTAGAGAACAATCTTTTAATTTTCTTTTTAACCACGCACAAATACTCATTTAAAGTCCATGCTTACGATAAAAAATCAATAAGATATTAATTAAAGCATGCTGGAGCTGTATAACTATTACTAGGTGGCTAAAAGAGCAAACCAAATTTGCTTAACTTATTTATGCATGTGTTGCCAATAAAACTATGTGGCAAGCTTCTACAACAGTAAAAGTTCAATAAGATTTCACTTAGGAGAACACATTAACCATGTAGTGGTTAATAAAAGTGTTTTTTACTATTAAAAGTCTATTATATGTTGGTTTTATTATAAGCTTTATAATAAAGAGAAGCCTAAATTGACCATTAATAACTTTTAATATACTTTGATATTGTTGATAATATAAAAGAATGGCGCAGCACTAATATCGTCTTCCAATGAAAGGTAATTCAATTTAATGTCCGTGTAATCTTTAATTTGAGTTCTGCAAACACGGTGAGAATTGTGGCCTAATTTTATTATCTTTAGCGCCCCACTTTATGACTCAGTATGGTATTGAATCTGTTATCAATCAACCATCAAATGTGTCCTCGCATTTAATGGTATTGTCTTTCGCGTTGCTTAATTGTAACTTTATGCCATGACAGTGTAGATCTTATCAGATTTAAGGCTAACACTGATTTTATCATTATTTTATGCTTAGCTGGAAAAAATAATGGTCTTGTAGTATTCTCCTCCCTTAAAGCATTTTACTAATTGGGGCGGAAAAATTTGTCATCAGACTCTAAGTTACTGAATTTGATTACTAAATCATTAATAATCAATAAGAATCAGTGAAAACAAAAACTCCATCATTACAAAATGTATTATTGCGCTTAGAAATCTCCTTCTTTTGCGCTCATTAAGTCTCATTTAAAAATCAATTAAAAGTATTAACCATATTAACAAAATTACATTCATAGAAATCGATCGATGGTTGTGAAAAGTTGTTTGCCCCGCAAAACTAAATAAAGAGTCCCTTCTAAAAAATCGATATACGTTTATTAAGCTGAAAGTTTGGTAAAATTGAATTATCTCTAAATTTTTGGCTGCTATATAAAATATATAGGTTCATTTTATTTTGGACAACATTTTGCAGGTATAGAATGTCCATTAGAGACATGAAGCCTTGTTCATGAAATGAACATATACATTATCGTTTAATTGTAAAGGATGCGCCCTAGATGAACAATCACATAAATTAAAGGAATGTTTAATTATGCGAGGCAAGCTAATGGTTTTTGAAGATGGGAGGGAGATAAATCTTCACTGTGATGAGTTTATAGTGGAAGACTCCACGAGATTAGATTATAATATACCTGCAAAGCACGATATTAAGCGAATTGTATGAATCGTGTGACTTGACTAACAATAAATAAAACAACTGAGCAAATACCTGGTTTCAGGAAGCTATCAAGTTTGGAGTGAGGATGGACAGGTTATGCTACTCAAATAGGTGGTAGTAGACTACCTTACTAAGCAAAGCATGCGGATAGTTAAACGTATAACGAGTTCTGCCGATCATTGCTATATTCACTTCCCCACTTTACTCTCGAAAGCATGTAATTCCCTTAGTAGTAGAGGAGTTAAATTAAAGTGCATTAGTTCATAACAACCTCACATTTCTGCATTACAGTACAAAAAATCAAGATAAATTAAATGTTCTAGGGTTTATTTAGGACTTCTGGCATTAAGAACTCTAAACCTTCATGAATTGAATGAGACACGAAACTTTTAGTCTTCTACTCTATCTTAGTAATCTATTGCTTAAAAATATAACATTTCTAAATTAAACATGCTATCAACTTAACGAAATGCGGTTTCGTTTATATAAAGTAAGTTAAATAAATAGTAAAATGATATCAAACGTGCATTAGCATAGGGATAAATTAGGTACTTTCTTCTACCCTTATTATATATAAGGTTAGGGGGTAAGCGGATATTATACTCAAATTAGAAATAAGTAGATACCATCAGAGCATGTTTCGCATTTAGAATGATCAAAGTTCGAAAGGGCTTATTTGAATATATAATGCAATGTCAGAGCACTTTAAACTTTTATCCACTTTTATCCCTATTGACTATGTATAAACAGTACAGAACCATAATCCCTCGAAAGCCCAGACAACACTAGAAAGAGGGGCTCAAACAAAATTGATAGAGTCTAATGGACCCGGCGTATTAAGTGGTCCACCAGTTTTGGACTATTATGATTTTTGTTCCTCTCTTGAAAAAAAACAATGAAGAGGGAGAGGTGAGAAAGAGCATAGATTAACTGTAAAAGAAGGAGGGGGAAATCATGTTGAAAAAGTAGCACGCTTCTGAATTGAATGACAAACGTTTTTTTCTCTCCCACTCTCTCTCTCTACCTTCTCTTATTTCCTCTCCAAATGTCAGAGTTCAATTTACATTTTCTGTTAGTATGCAATGCTCCATTATTAATAGAGAGAGAGGGAGTACTTTTACTGAGTCTAAAAGGTTGGCCTAATGATAAATGTGCTGTTCACACCAATAACGTAGTCTTCGTGTAACAAAAGACTATTTGAATAAAGCAGGTAGCACAGTTGCCACTTTTGGCAATTGGAGCACTGCTATTTATGTTTAGATCACACGAAATCACACAAGCCATGGGGCTTTTAAAGACACAAAAATTGGCTTTAATTGCAACGGACACGCAAAAGAGATAAAGCCATGCGGGCCTGGCTTCATTTCAATCTGCCCCCTCCCCCCCACTCTAAACATTATTCCATGAATGGCGTCAATAAAAGAGCCATACATAATTGGCCCGAAATGGGAGGGGGGGGGGGGAGACAGAGAGAGAGAGAGAAAGAGAAAATATTGAGTTGAGGTGGAGATGCAGAGCTATATTTACTCTCTCATTTACTTGCATATATGATTAGTATAGCTCCTTTTATGCTCTCGTAATGTTTATTGATTTTTTTGTCCAGGCTTGTTGAAGGTCAGCTAATGAGTCAGATAAAATAAAGCGAATGGGAGGATGGATCGGTTTTCGCTTAACTTTTAAACTGCTTCATTTTAGCAGAAAATATGCCAATGTATAAACATCTTAATTAGGGAAGATCATTACTTTTCCGTTGACAATGCTCCTACTTAAATTGTTTGGTCAACGGAAATTCGACCTGAATAGCATGTCACGAAGCCATTTATCACCTTGTTTCTCTCAGTTAACATAACTTGTTTTCCTAATCTCAAATGCCAAAAGGCTGTTGTTGAAAGTCTCTACAAATAAGTATCAATAAAGTAATACGAGGTGTTTTATCATTTTAGTTTACTTTGAAATAACGAGGTCTTCATAATCAACTCAATTAAATGAATACATTTTGTTTGAATAGCTAAAACAAGGGGTTTTGATACATTATGTTCTGATCCATATTAAAATAAGACATTAGAGTTTTTCATTTGAATGTAATAGTAATTGTTTGTCACCTGAAATATTTTAAAAACATTAACCTCCAATCGAAATTGGTACTCTCCGGAAAGCTAAATAATGTGTGGTTAGAGCACATACATAATGAGAAGTTTTATCTGAGGGTGTATTAGAGCTCAAAATGCTAACTTTATGGCCTTTCCACCTTCCTCAGTCCACTAATGTAATTCCTTGCATTCTCTCAATGATCTCCAACGAAATACAGAAGACTCGAACGAAATTGCAAAACCAAACCCATGAAAAACTCTATAAAATTACAACACTTTTTTGGTTAAATTCTTTGGAGAATACGTTTGAACGCAAAACAACACTATTCTTATAATTACGGATGACACTTTAACAGCAGTAGGAATGCAAGGATCATTAGCACGTGATGTTTAAAATTTGGGCATAAAAAGCTGAATGGAAAGGACCAAAAAACTCCACTTTAAATAAGTCATTGAAGGCAAGAAAGTTATTACATAGCCATATTAGCATCTTCACTTACTATGTGGAAATCGATAATTGCTTGATTCTAGGCCTAAGTTAATATTGCTTAAATACGATGTGCAAGTAAAATTATATCAAGTTGAGATAGAGCCAAGTTAGTTATTCTCATGGCCCAATTCACACTAAAGTATAACCACATATGTATTTGATTAACTCGGATTTGACTCCTACGTAATATGATAAACAAGTTTCTATGCAGATTTCAAACGCTAAAGTAGATCAAAGGTGTTGGCACTGGTGTACTCATGAAAACGTGTGGGAAATTGCTGCCAATCTAAGTCCTCTCAACCGCTATATAATTACTGTTTCCATTTCGGAGCGAAATGTGAAAAAAAATCTTTATGTGAAAATATTGATTACTTTATTACTGATTGATCCGTGGAGAGGGGGTGGGGATTGTGTTCAATGCTCACATTAATCCACAGAATAGAGATCATGTTGCACTGGTATTATTTGGTATTAAGTACTTTTAGAAAAAGGAAAAAGGTTTTATGAAGTTCTGGATTTCAAAAAATCAGCCTAAATACTTAAATAATTTTGCAATTTCGGAACCTGAATTCAAGAACTGCCAATTCCTAGCCTACTTGACTTAATGAAATCCTGAATTTCCAATCACTTGAACTATCACAGAGTATGGGAAAATGAAGTTACTGAATGAAGTAGCGTCATAAAGGTAGGATTAAATGGGACGAATTTGATATTTAATGGCCTTCTCATAAAGCAAATGATTGTAAATACGTCTGTCAGTGAGATCAAATATTTCAAAATGGAACTTTATTCTCAATTTGCTATATTATAGACCTTGATTTCTAAAATTTTCTTATAATTGTCTTAAGGCTTTATCGAATGTTCCATTGTTTCCAAATGTTGACTAAATAATAAATTTAATTGCGCCTAAAACCTATTTATGCATATGCAATCGGATGTGATAACGCTAGTCAGTAAGTAAGGTTAAAGACAGGTTATAACAAAAACAATGGAACGAAAGGCTTCCGGTATCTTTGATTTGCTCTGCTCTTTTGTCCTTATTTATACCTCAAATGACTGTATTACACCCTTCCTACCGTACGCACCAAATGGCATGATAAAAATCACAGCCAATTGTTTGCTTGAATAAGCTCCCACTTGCGAGCCAAATATGCTGATATGAACAAATGTGTGACGCGCGATCAAAACACTACACCAAATGGTCGCTTTTCGCTTTTACCCCCCCTCCCTCCCCACCAACACCACTTCCCACAAAGTCTCATCATACACAGAAAAAATTGCCATCTGCATTTTGGATGGTG
Source organism: Rodentolepis nana (assembly GCA_900617975.1). Taxonomy (NCBI): domain Eukaryota; kingdom Metazoa; phylum Platyhelminthes; class Cestoda; order Cyclophyllidea; family Hymenolepididae; genus Rodentolepis; species Rodentolepis nana. Next base: position 5,530 of record UZAE01000439.1, on the reverse strand, counting down.
GTATTTTGTCTCTCTGTATCTCTGTGAAGAAGAAGGCTTGACAGGAGCAGAGGGTCAAAATAGCCTCACTCCCAAAGGGAAGAAAACCAAACTAAAAAACATCCGTCATTTTTCGCTCCACACTTGGACACAAGAGAATGGTATGGTTTGGTTTTTTGCTACCCACTTGAAAAAGTCATATATGGAAAATAACAAAAAGCTCCCTCAGGATGAAGGGTAAGAGTGGATGTAAAAAAAGGTTTAAAACTGGTTTGCAAAAACAGCGTCTACAAAAGGATTTAGCTCAAAACAATGTTTCTATTCCGGATGTAAAGAAACCAACTGACCGAACGTTTTTTGGAGGGACAAAATATTCTCTCTTTACTTCTGAAGCTCTATCGCTATAGTTTAGTGAATCTGTATTGTTAAACTTCTTTTACAAACTGAAAAGAAATACCCATTTTTTGCTTAAAATACTGAAAATGTTTGAGTAGTATTGTGATTAGCGAGCTTTCTCGAGCGACATGTTAATGCGAAAATCGATTAATCTATGACATTATTTATACGCACTGACATGATATCTCCTAACTGACTGCAAATGCTGCCTAATGTAAATGGAAGACAATAAACTTTAATTTGCCTGTCTCTTTTCTTCCACTTCTCAAAAATACCTTATTTGATCTATTTGACGTGCAAATTTCTAAATCAAATATGTGTTTTTACTTATTAAAATACATTAGATCGAGAGTATTAGCATTCCTTCAAATAATTCTTCCTGCCTTTTTTAGAGAGTGTCAATTAGACGTCAAAAAGGTTGGAAATGGATGGACTTTTTTCAATTCAAACGCGCTTGGATTGGGTTTGGTTTGCAAATGCTGAATTTTCAGATTAGATAGCCAAAGATTGCCTAAATTTGAAGTGCTTGTATGGCTGTCATTACGGTGGGCAAAAATCAGAGCATCTGACAGTGAGCTAAACATAAACACACTGAATTTAAATTTCGTTTTTAGAATGTCAAATATTGAAGGATTTATCTTGTGTACACATTTTCCTGCTAATCCGACCACTTAAAATATTAATTCAAGCGTAAGTGTAATTTTGTGAACTAGTCGTATACCTAGGGCCTAGTCACAAAATTAAGATTTGTTTATGTGAGTAAAGTCCCGTTTTATTCTCATGTTGACTCGGGCTAGAGCTGCCGAGCGTGATTTGAGGATAACTAAATGCTCTCACATGCAAAATGTCGATTTCTTAGTCTTAGTTGCAAAGGGCAGTGCTAACAAAACAGTTACAGGCTCCATGCTCATCCAAAGTTAAAGAAAGTGCAAATAAGTGGATTAGATAATACGAAATATAAGCGAATGCCAAAAACTCAAAGGGCGAAAAGTCGGTTAATCACTGGAGTTGAATGGATGTACCACACACATAGAACCATCATAGTGAGAAGGGAAGCTTAATCGAAATTCTCCCCCCCCTTCCCCCCCTCCTCCCCCCCTCCCCGCTAACTCTACAAACCGCCACCCATCACTTCTATGATTTCAGTTCTTTTCATTTTCTTTCACTTACTAAAAGTGATTGATGTATTTTAAGTGATTCTTTTTGTTCACTTTCCTTTTCTGGCTGCTTCCTTGCGACCTACTCCTCAGCTTGTTCAGTGGACCACCCGTGAATTCATCTGCATTCACTTTCTTCCCATTTTAATGTTGACTGATTTTCTTGGAATCAGTTAAAGCATGCGTGGTAGTATTTTTGGGCAGTATTTTTTAGAACGAACTACAGATTTTCACATAGTAATTTCCCGAAAACATTTTACTCCAAAATAAAGCGATAATTTTGCAATTAAGTCTCAATGCACGATAATGATAATAATAACTTCCTCAGAAATATATGTCCTTAGGCAGTGCGGACACCTATAACTTGTTGTATCAAGTTTTTCAGAACCATTTTCCATTTCACTGGTAAAAAATTACGTACGTACACGTTTTAAAAACTACGGATGTGGAACGAGAGGGTGAGGGAAAGAGGTAAGTGGAAAGGGGGAAGAGATGTTTATCTGGAACTGGAAAGTTTTAACAAATATAAATCGTGAAATTCACAGAAATGGAAATAATTTATGAAATTTCTTCTTCTTCTCCTCCTCCTCTTACCCAATTTTATTGCCATCCATTAAAGTCCTACGATTTAACGATCAATTTTAGAGAGCAATAATTACCTCTCATTTTATTGCACATTTGGGAGGGAGAGAGATATTAACAGCAACTACACTAAACTGTTTATTTGAATAACAAAAAATGCAGGGAATGAAAAATAAATATTTTAAGGTAATGCAGAAAAAATAATCACGCCCAATTGCAGGCGACACTTGAGTAATTTGACCTCCGTGTCACGTTGGGAGCAGACGTTTGCAAATAATTGCTCAAGTTATGATGTCAGAAGATGCCATTAACATCTAACATTAACGCGTCTGATGTCGTTTCTCATTTGCTTAATTTGCTCTAAAGAAAACGTGTGATCTTATTGGTCAAGTGTTTATATGAGTTCACGAACCAACTAAACGTGAATGGCTTAAATTCGATCAGATGTGCTTAAATAAAGTTTGTCATAACATATCGAGATTTCCTGAACTGTTTTTTGCTTTCAGGAAAAGGAATTCACTTTTGTTTCTGACCCTAGTTTCCTAATTTTTTGGAAGCTCTCTTTTGAATGGTTCGAAATATGAACAGGTATTTTATTGTACTTTATTCGACCTGAAATAGTTGCATAATAAATGAATATTTTTGATAATAGTCATAAGAAGTAATGAGACTAGCTCAGAAACCTGAAAGTCAATGTTTGTAGTGTTGGGGAAATGAAACGCTTTAAAGCATTTTGGTGAAATACCGGACGAAGTTGATGCAGAACAATAAAAGAGTATTATAGTAAAGTTTAAGTTTAAATGTTGAGTAATGGAAAATTTATTCCCTAAATATTATAAACTGGAGATAGCGTATCTTTATCCATGCTTAAGTGTTCGACATGACATATCTATATATGAATACACCATGAAATTTGAAGATCAATTACAGAATTCTATGTTCAGATTGAGGGGTGTGCGATAGACCTACCTCCACGTGGTGCACCCTGGGCAACGTATACTCATACGGCCAAAAAGTCTATCAACTGGCAGTTGACCTCTGACTTCAAACTACCATGACCCCACTGTATGTCATATTCGACCCCTTCCACAGTACTCATCTAGCCTTTTCTCTGCCTTTGTGTCCGTCTGTCTCTTTTACATCTGCGAAACGCTCTTCTTTTCCCATGTCGAATTTTTCTCACTTTCATGTTCCTCCCTTCTGTGAAGCCCGAAGTCAACTAAAGGACTAATGATAACTATCAAAACGCCTGCCGTTTGAAATAAATAAATGTTCAGATTGATACAAACTCACCAAAAACCGACTTGCAAAGCACAAGATTTTTCCATGATAAAAATTCACAAAAGTTTGGAGCACTCTTTCCCCCTGGGTATAAGGATCAAAATAATCAACTTCAAGATGCTTGTCAGGGCAAATAAGGTTCTATTAAACTTAAGCTCCACTGCTTTCAGATCAATATTTATTTATTTATTTATTTCAAATGGCAGGCATTATGATAGGTATCATTAGCCCTTTAGTTGACTTCGGGCTACACAGAGGGGGGGAGGAACATCCAACTGGTAAAATGTCGAGAGGGGGAAGAATAATGATTCACAGACGTAAAAGAGACAGACGGACACAAAGGTAGAGAAAAAGGTGAGGTGAATACGGTGGAATTATTCGAATATGAAATTCAATAGGGTCATGGTAGTTTGAAGTCCGAAGTCAACTGCCGATTTATAGACTTTTTTGCCGTATGAGTATACGTTGCCCAGGGTGCACCACGTGGAGGTAAGTCTATCGCACACCCCTTCAGATCAATATAGATATTTGTATTTTCTCGTATACTTCAATCGATCGTATTCGGTCTCACACTGAGAAAGTGGTTTAACTTAAAGTTATTGCAATAAATTGTCAACTTAATGTTTTCATTGTTAAAATCCCTCAATGTGAACGATACCGGATTAACAAAAAATAATTAATTAATATAGCATTGTAAATTTTAAACTGAATTACTTCCTATAGTTAAATTGTGAGCGGAACGCATTAAGTACATCAATGAAATTGGCATTCATAAAACATGAACGAAGGAGAGATTGGAAGGAAAGTCCATATTCCAACGTACGGCAATAAGATGATGGGTCACAGAAGTAAAGTCACTTATCGGCAACCTTCTTTAAGCAGGTGGTTAAAATTAACTTAGGTCTTCATGCGTTAATTGATCATACAGAAAATCGATATACACACATGTCGTGCATCAACTAACATAACTTATGGACCAAATCAACAACTTACAACGTGCTTTACTAGTGAAGTAACAAGCAATTAGCCTAATCACATGAGGCTGTGTTTATTTAATTTCCATAAATCTTTCCTTTCTTTTTTTCGACACCAACTTGTGTTGTAAATCTATTTTTTTCTCCTCCTTGCGTTCACTTCGCACACTCTCATAGTCCAAATCTGAAAGCGCTTGACATTTGAACCAAAAAGTAGCACGTACAAATTGAACAAAAATTGTGTGCACGTACACACTGAGTCTTAAATCGCAGGTAAAAGACAGGAAAGTGATTTTATTTTTTTATCATAAACGACGTTGCTTTAAATGTCACTTCTGGTAAAAAGGCAGGCACCACCAAACACGGTCCCTTCACAATAATAAACAGCACTTTTATCAAAAGTTAACATGTTTTTAAGAAACATCCGTGGTGATATAGGAACAGTATAGCAGATCTGTCGGCATCTTTTTGAAGTAGATTAGCCAAAAAAGGGAGACTGAGAAATTTTAAGGTTAGATTGTAATAGGATTGGAGGTAATGGGTTAAGGGACCTCTTTATTTCACTAATTTGTGGCCAATCAATTTATTATAGTGAATGGATGTCAGCCACGAAGTGCGAGCCAATCGATACAAATCAGAAGCGGGTATCTCTGGGATATGTTCGTTCGAATTCCAACCCAGACTATTAGATTTCAATGTCTTTATTAACTCTATCATCGGCCATCTCCAGTGTCATCAACTTTTCAGTCTTGCCCAATTTATCTTACTCAGTTCTGAACGGGTAGCAGAAACGGTTCTGTGCATCTAACACATTAGAGGTTACAAATAAGATTTTGTGCATTTGCCAAATGCTATTGGGTTGGCAACTAAGTCATTGCCGTTTTTGTTGACAGATTCACTCTATACTTTCTTTTGTTTTGTTAACGTGGCCAGAGCATCTAACCTATTTTTTTTCTTACTGTATGGGCTTCTAGGTTAATTAGTAAAAAATTTTTTTTGTTTAGTTCTTTAGTTTTGTTTTTATCTCAATTTAAAAATGAAAGAACAGGACGTGCACTTCCCACACATTTTATTGTATTACTTCCGAAAAGGCAAGAACGCATCGCAAGCACAAAAGAAGAAGTTATGTGCCGTATATGGAGATGAAGCCGTGAGAAAGAA
>UZAE01000438.1:0-23406 GCA_900617975.1 Rodentolepis nana | reverse complement strand
TTGGGGCATCAGGTGACCTATAATATAACAAATATTTGTTTTAATTTAACAGTTAATTACATTTCTGCTTATCTAACCTTCTCGAACAGATTCGAATTTACACTGTGGAACAATATTGACAACACATATGAAACTGCTTCCATAATAATATATTTTATCATTATTATTTTTTGAACGTCATCAATTGTAATATTGTAGAAACCTTTTAGAGATTTCAGATTAATTATCAAAGCACAGTGAAATGTTTTTTTTACCATTTTCGATAGAACATGGTTCTCCAATTCTTAAACCATTCAATGTGCATCTGCCAAAATCGAAATACAGGTTGGAGGCCAGTTCATGATCAGTAGCAAAAATAAACTGCAAGTAAGAAGAAGTGACAAAGGGTTTAAAAAAATTTCATGTGCGTGCATTTGACGAATCCTTCTTGATAATAATTGGTTCCGATCTACCAGATGGTGTTGTCACAATCCTTGAACAAATCGAATCAGGCAATTTTGAGTTCTCCATTCCAGAGGAGTCTCTGGATTGCAGCAGAGTACAAATGAGCAAAAAGAAAGTCATTTGCCTTTAAAGTGTGTTGCCAACTTGGCACATTTCTATATATTTACGTAGGCTTATCCAATCAAACACTACACATATGTCTAACATGATCAATAAGAATAAGGCCTTCAAAAATGCAAATTTATACTTAACTCGAAATTTCGAAATTAATTGAACTAAATTTAATGATTAGTAATTGATTTTGTGGGCAAACTAGAGCTTACGCGGAAATTTTGAGGTCTTTTTATGTTCAAAAAAATTTGAAACCTCATACAAAGCCTGCAAATTTACAATAGGCCTCTTTTTGTTATGTGAGCATTGCAGAACAATTCGAGATATATATTTGTTTGTGACAATTTTCAATTATGTGTTTTTGTTAAAGAATATGAATACAAATCTAAATCGATTGATTGACTCAGGTTGTCTGGATAGAGAGTACATTGCTGGAGAGTGAAACATTGGTGTTTGAGCGATTTGAGCAAATTAATGAGGTTACAATAAAACTTCCAGGTTGAAGTTAGTCAAGTAGAGTTGACTGCGTTTTGATGCGTGAATGAATGTTCCAAACCTGGCACAATTTAAAGACAAATTTCCAAATTGCAATCAACTAATCCAAGCAAAGTGGAAGAGTAACGAATAACGTGCACTTGCGCTTAGCATAGAGTTCCAGCACTAGGTGGAAACGCACTTACAATGTAAAAAGCTGTTAAACAGATTTTGGAAAAATATGAAAATCGTTAAAGGGTAAAAATTATGTTAAAGTGTAATGAGTAGACATAAATTTATTACTAGTGAGAGTTACGTTAATGGTGCTTCCAAGATGGTATTCACTTAGCAACTTTAACGCATTGTTTTGGCTTGTCCAGTGCTCATTTAGGTCGACCTGTTGATGAACACTGTGCGATGCCAAGAGAAAACAGAATTAATAATATTTAATTAATAATTATTATTTAGAAGCCCAAGTTAATTTCAGGTTATTTTAGAGCCTAAATAGTGCTTCACACGAAATTATCCTATGGTCTGATGCAAATGTTACCCTTTCTCATTAGACTGACCTTGTTCGAAAATTCCAATTACCAGTCAAATACTAAATTATTGAGGGACGAAAGCATTTATCGACTAAGGAAGCCATCGTCACTGAATCTTTTTGATTTTGATGCACAAAGAACTTTCCCTTATTTGTTTTTGAGAAGTTAAAACAATTAATAATCCCAATTTTAATAAGACGATGTTAAAATTCTAAATGCAAAAATCTTCTATTATATATCACACAAAATTAATTAAGTTCATCAAGTGACTCATGCCAGCATTCGGTGGGTAAATTGGTGAGGGATTTTCTCGTGTGACTTAATTGGGGGAGAACTTGAGAGAGCTATTGATTTTTCATTAAATTCTGGTAATCATATTTTAGAGACTATTATTCACTCAAGTTTTACTATTTCGAGTTTTTGCTTTACTGTTTAATTCAAATGCGTTTTTACGTATTGAACACAGAGAATATTAATAATTGGTTTAATAAAAATAAATGTGAAGACAATTTTTTATTAACCAAACGCTTGAGTTTTTGTAATTAATGCTCACAATTGTGGCGGTACTATATAGAAAGAGTTAATTCCTGAACATGAGTTTCACTATGGTCTCAATTAATCTTGACTTTATCGATTGATTAAATGAAGAGATGAACTTTGAACAAAATTTTATCATTTGCAAATATTGAAAAAAATTAAAGAATAATAAGAGACTTTATCAAGGTTGAATAGTTCCCTTGAACACTGGAACCAATTCAGCTACTTTTGATGAGTGGCTAATCACCTCTTAATCTCCCAACCTTCTAACAATATGGTAAGAAGATAAGCTTAATTTTTTTTTCAAACATTTGAATTACGAAATAACTTCCGATATCGCTCCGGCATTTCGCCTTCAAAATAGATGGTGCTCAATTGCACCTTAAAATTAAAATTACTTAGGGTTTTTTATATGTTGACTTCTTGCAATTAGATTTTTCGTTTTGGGAATGTTTAGATATTTGAAAATTATTTGCTTGAAACTAGATTGTTCAATCCAACATAATATTGTTGACATATGTTAAATGATTGCCAGTTCTTGTTTTCTATTCTTACGAGAGATGCAAAAATTCTGATCCATTAAAAATTCAAAATGGCTGGTTCAGATTAAATTCAAATAACTAAATAAATATATGCATATTACAGTGATTTTCATTAAAGACGTTTATTTGATGCTGTCAACAGCCAAAACATAATTCCCTGTGACTGTTTTAAGAATATTTTCTGAATTTCCCTAACGTTAAATAATCCTTATATCAATATGAATCAATGCAATTATAATAATAAAAGGTAATTAATGCATGTTGCTTTATTACACTCAACTACACAACTTAAAACTGCTCAAGGAGATTTCAATTTACGTCACCAAATTTGAGAAACAAACAGAACTTTGATTGGCATTTCTAATTTATTGCTTCACCTTCAGTAATTATTCAATAAAATTTGTGGTAAGTTGAAATATAAAAATTTGCGTTTTTATGCATTAAATGTTTCTCTCAGCTTCCCTCACACAAGAAACATGCTTTCATTTTTGGACAAATTTTGGTAGAATGGTAGAATTATTGATTGGAGAGACGCAGAGTGTTAATTTGCTTATTTAAAAAGTGTCCAAAAGCAAGTTAAGTTAAACATGAACATTTAGAACTGATATTTTCAGACTTCATCATTACATTGTACTGTAAAGAAAAAATTATTTTACAGTGCAATTTATTTCTAATAATTAACAAATAATCTTTATAGCTTTATTGGCCGATTGGTTCATTGTCTCCCAATTTATTGATAAGTTCAAAGTATTTAGATTTGATGACCTAACCATTCCATTTAAATCTGTAAAATTGATTGCTATCCACGAATTTGTCCCTTGAGTGCACCCTCATTGTAGCCCTCATGAATAAAAATGAAGAATATAGAACTTTCATTTTTTTGTAAATATGCAGTCTTTTTGCCCTGCTTTTGGCAAAATTATAAGTTTTAAATGACTTAAAATTTTATTCTATATTTTGAGAATGCAATAACAATGTTTATATAAAGGGTATAAGAACAGCCACCTTTTTTATATATATTGCAATATAATAACAACACAAATCAATAAATTATTTTAGAATTTCAGTCTTAACTTTGTACATAATATTTATTGGTTAATTAATAGAAACAGTCGCAATGAATGTGAAGTGGTCAGTTAAAATTAGAGTAAGTTGGTCCATTTGTTATAAAGCACTTAAATTTACAAAGAATGGTCCTTACAACAAACCACGTTTATAATACGTGATTTTACAATATGAATTTCTAACTATTTAAATAAAAGTCAGTTAATATTTATTAATTTATAAGTTTTGTTATCAACCACTGAGGGATCTGACTAAACTCGGATGGTTTTTCAAGACAATAGAAACGATGAATTTGATTGTCAACTCACCACTGCTTGTTGTTGTAAGCGTCACTAAAAATAAGTAAATTTGTGATGAACACAACTTCGTTCAACTAAGTTTGAATTTGCATAATTTGTTCAAAATATTATTTCTATTAGAATTTCAAATAATAAAATTCATTTATGAATCTAGAAACAAACTTTTGTATGCAATCATGTCAGGAGACAAGCCTAAAGAGAATAAGTTTTCTAAGTACATCAAATAAAGTCTTGAAAACTAATTTACATTTCATTTACGACTGACCTTCTTTCTCCCAATCGGCAGTAACTGACATAATTGAATATCGGGTTCGAATAGTAAATGTTGTAAAGGTTTCATCATCAATTCGTTAATAATCGAAAGTGAAAACCAGCTGATCTATTATGGAATTTTTAACGAGATCCTCTGCAATAAAACGTGACGAATCAAGTTAATGAATCTGCGCAAACAGGTGTATTCAAAATGACCTACTACAATTTTCCTTGCTTGCTGTCTTATTGACCTTCTCTCCAAACCACACGCAGACATCAGCACTGTTTTTCAACAAAACGGTCTGTAAGAGGAAAAAGGCGAAACAAATTCTCCACATTTAATGACTAATAACTGCCGAATACTTTGTTGATTTATTAAAATCTAATTTATTTCATTGAATATTTGCAATGGAAAATTTAAAGAAAATCAATTTTAATATTATTGCAAAATGAGCACAAACTTTTATGCCGTCTGATGTTCCCCTTTGAGAAAACCTTATTGAGACAGAATTTTTCCACCTTGAAATCTAAGAAACGGAAATGAGACTTGTGGCATCAGGCGTCCTATTATGTAACAAATGTTAGCTTTCAATCAACAATTTATTACATTTCTGCTTATCCAACCTTCTTGAACATAATTGAATTTTCATAATGGATCAAAATTGAAAACACATACGAAATTTTCTCCAAATACTGAATTTGATCAATTTTCTGAACGTCACCGATTGTAATATTGTAGAAATTTTTTAGAGATTTCAGATTAATTATTCAAGCACAGAGAAAATGTGTTTACCAATATTTTGGACTTTATCAATTGTAATGTTGTAGAAACCTTAAAGATTTTTCTTAGATTAGTTATCTAATTGCGAAAAAAAGTTGCTTCTACCATTTTCGATAGAACATGGTCTTCCGATTTCTAAACCATCCTTAGTACACGCCCTCTTATAGAATCTCAGGTTGGAGTGCAGATCATATTCAGTAACATAAAAGTTCTACAAGTAAGAAGAAGTGACTGTGGATTTAAACCAATTTTATTTGCGTATATCTGAAGAATCCCTCTTGCTAACAATCTGTTCCGATCTACCAGATGGTGTTGCCACAATCCTTGAACAAATCGAATCGGGCAATTTTGAACTCTTCATTAAAGAGGAGTCTCTGTTTTGCAGCAGGCCACTGATGAGTAGAATAAAAATCATTTGCCCTTTAACAGTGTGGTCAACTTGACACATTTCAATATATATGAGTAGGCTTGTCCAATCAAATACCACACAAGTGTATAATAGGGTCAATACGAATAAGGCCTTCAAGAATAAAAAATATACACGAAATATCAATATAACGGGAACTGAATACTCAAAACTGGACTTAATTTTAGGAATGGTAAATAATTTTTTGAGCGGAAAAAGTGCTTGTCGCCAATGTTTGAGGTCCTTTTATGTTAAAAAATTGCAAACATCATGGAAAGCCTACAAAGTGACAAAATGCCTCTTATTGTGATATGTGCATTGCAGAACAATTCTAGATATTCATATATTTGTGACAATAATCATTTATGTGTTTGTAGTAAAAAGAATATGAATTCAAATCTAAATCGATTCATTGAATCAGGTTGCCCGGATGGGAAGTAATTAAGTATGCCAAGTAGAGTTGACCGCGTTGCAATGCCTGAATGGATGTGCCAAACTTAGCACAATTTTACGTTAATGGTACTTTCAAGATGGTGTTCACTAAGCAGTTTCACGCTTTGTTTTGGCTTGCATAGTGCTCTTTTAGGTCAACCTGCTAGTGGACACCGTGCGTTGCAAAGAAGAAACCAATTTAAAAATAATAAATGAATAATTCTTATTAGGAAGCTTATTTTAGTGCCGAAATCGCATTATCAAATATGGAGTGCCACAAACGAAATTAACCTATGGCCAAATGCAAATGTTACTCTTACTAATTAGACTGACATACTTTCGCCCACTAACAACTTGGTTGAAGATTTAAATTACAAGTTCAATTCTAAATTATTGAAGGAAGAAGGTTCTTATCCAAGATAAAAAGCCCTCATTATTGAATCTATCTGATTTAAATGCCCATCGAACATACCCTATTTGTATTTGAGATGTTAAAAATAATTAATAATAAAACTTAGAAAAGACTAATTCAAAATTGTTAAATACACTCTTTTATCATTTTCTTATTTGCTATCTTATTAATCACTCAAAAATTAATTATGCTCAACAAATGACTTATTATATGCTGGTAGTCTTATTTCGGTGACTACACTGCACTCAATTATTGCTATTTATAGTTAATGCACCATTAATTTATCTAAATACGCTATTTCGTTTTTACACAGGGTATTAATAGTTTTTCTAGATAAAATATCAGCGTTTACTTATTTATTTTATTTGTCATGTTTTATTAATCAAACGCTGAAGTTCATTTGGTCTTTCATAAATGTACCCGAGTTTGATCGATGTGATTAAAGCTCTATTAATCAAAAATTTTAACAACAGGACTAACATTGCTTTCTAGATTACATTCAATCAAATATTTTTATGGAAATTAGAGATACTTGACTGACATTTTTATTGTGATTTTCATAAAGTATATTGGCAGAAAAAGTCCATTTCTTTAAAATGTTTGAAATCCTGGGAATTCATAATAATTTAGACATCTGTAAGCCTTCAACTGTCACATCAACTGAAAGGTTTTTTGAGCAATGAATGGTAGTGTTTAAAGTCTCTTCTTACTGGGGAGTGAAATAAATAAATAAATAAAATTTTATTGCTCAGACCTGAACCATCAGTGAAGACAAAATGGTTGACGCAGATTACATTCAAACAAATGAATTCGAATTACGGTGATTTTCATTAATGGCATTTCTTTGTTATTATGCGCCTAAAAATGAATCAATCAACTAACACGTTGCAGACGAACCATACAATAATCCTCTGCATTCGCAATTCAATAAATAAATAAATTTGAAAAATTTTGTTGGTGCTTAAAAAGACAAGTTCACCAACATCTATTGACACAATTTCGAAAATTTAACGGGGTTTGAGATGTATTAAACATTAGTTTCAATTCGCTTTCGAATGCAATAATTCAGCCAGCAAATGTAATTCAATTCATTCAGAGTTTATTTACAATTCATGCTTTCTGAGATTATGCAGTAAAAGTTATAAAAGTCCTTAGAAAAATCGAGTTAAAAATATGTTTGACAATTCAATTTGAAAATGAAGAAATAAAGATTTTTTCAGTATTTTTGACTTCAAATATAAAAGAATAATTTGCGAAATCAAGATGTGATTTAATTAATTGTGAAGGTAGCATGACTTTGTTCATTTTTCGAACCGATGAAAATATTATTGAATTGTCATATATTTGAACTGATTTTTGAAAAGTCAAATATTTATTTATTATTGTATTTGTTTTGGTACCTAGTAAACAGTATGTAGAAATCTGTTTAAAGCAACATTTTGGGTTTAAAACTAACAGCCATGGTTTTGCTAAAAAAGTACACAACACATTTTATGTAATTTTTAGTACATCAACTATAACAGGCGGCGATAAATCTGTTTCCTTTTCGTTTATATTCATGATGACAATAAATTTTATGGAAAATATTAGATTGTAAATTAATGTGGTCCGTAAAGTCCTCTTTTTGCATCTGCTGTTGTTAAACAAATAAATTTTGAATTACCATAAAATTCGCATGAATTATAACGGACAACTTAAATTTCATCTTAATTCCAACGTTGCCTTCAGTTGCCAATTGCTGCATAAATTATTCTGCTCTAATATTTAGCGCACATATCAATTCTCTTCTTCTTACACTCAAGACTTAGACGCGCGGTATTATTTTCAATTTCTTGGAGTGCATTGCCTGAATTGTATGATGCCACTTATAATTCTGTAACTCGAGAATGATGCCTGGCTAGATTAAGTTGCCGTTTTCTTCTTAGCCTTAGTCAAAATTCATCCATGGTAACCTCTTGTTGCTTTTAAATCGCATTTATTCTCTATTGAATGATTAAAGATACCTAATGCATGTGGTTTTGATCACCTTTCCTCCTATTTCATTTGAAAAAGTGTTGGCCTCGTCGATACTGTGATGACACCGACACCACTGAGGGAAATCCAGTGTAAACCATGATCAAGAGGCAAAACAATTATTCCATTAATTCAAAGGTTGCGGTAGGCTCACGAATAAATCAATGGGAAACGTAGCTTGCACATTCAGAGACATTTTTTTTGCATCTTTAAATCAGTTTCAAACCCTATTTTCATCCAATCCTTATTCCACTTTGGCCACAAAACACCATGATATTGCCGCTTGCGGTCTTCCCGAACAACAAACGCCAGCGTTGGAATGGTGACGTAGAAATTCCACGAATCGGGCTTCGTCATCCAGCAGAAAACGACCTACTTGTTGAATTTTGTTGACTAGAAATCCAACTATGAGTTTGTCATTTTAATAAGTCCTCTCTCAAATAGTAGCTTGTTGAAAAGAATATTTAATACGAAAGCATGTTATCTACTAAATGTAAGAAAGGTAGAAGAACAGTGAGAGAATCAGAATTTCCAGTATTTACATCGTCATGACAGCTCATCAATTGTAGCCTCTGATTGATCACTGATTTATTGTTTGGAATAGTAAAATTACAGAGCGAAATTGTAATCTTCTAAGGATATGATAAGATCTACCAGTGCACTACTATTATTTTCACTTCTCAGGTTAGAAATGCAACATCAATTTTAAAATTTATTTTTTGAAAAATTGCGATATTCTAAAACAATCTCTCTACTTGCATTAAAAAGTACATAACGCAGGTTATATTGACAAGGGTATTTTAACTGCAGGGGTGGTAGGCGAAACGATTCATTTGAAAAGATATTTCTTGCATTGTCGTATTTCCTAAAGCTTGCAAGCACAAACAGTCCAAATGATTGAGGTCAGTAAATTAAAAGAATTCATACAGAATATACAATTTGTGTCTTCGGCAAATAATTTGTCTCCTGTTCCTGTGCAAGTTCACGTACACATTGTTGCTAATTCAGTCGTTTGGAAGGTTTTTCAAAAACTTCAGTATCTGACATTCAGGTAGAATATGTTGAAGTGTATCAAATGATGAGCAACTTGGAGTTAACGATGAATCATTTCTCCAGTTTTAAAAATCGATTTCAACTTGGTGTTTCTGTCAAAGTTAGTCAATTGAAAACTCCCCATGACGACAGGACTTCTTCATGTCAGACAGAAATTCCTATTTCGTTTCCGAAATTGCTCAAAAGAGGTCTGAGAACACATCTCCCGTCGCGAATATTGAGTGGTCTATTAAGATGCTCGGAGTGAAGACAATTAGGTTCCGCCACTGAAAGGTGTACACATCGTCCCATTTCATAAATACACAGTTGGCATATTAGACGTAATTCAAGGAACATGCGTTAAACTAAACATAAACGAGATCAAGTGAAGCCCAAAGTTTCTCTCATAGTCCTATCTCTTTTATTATCGGCCTTTTTTATTCCCTAACTCACCATTATAGACCAAATTTTAAATTTCCATCACAATTCTCTAATGGCATAAAGGGTGAAATTGACAATATTGAGATAAAACACCCACCCGCAATCGGAGAACTTAGTAATTTTTTTCCAAATTCATTAATTCATTTCTTCCATTTACATTCCTTCATTCATTCATTCACCCAATAACTCATCTCAAATGCTGATGACTAAAGGTTTTCTGGCCAAAGGAGAGAAGTGGTGCTGATATAGCCTTTTAGATCAACATTTCCACAAAACTGGAAGTTATGATCTGATAGTGTTGTTTCAACGCATATCTTTGTTTCCTTTCTTAATGTCTAAAAAGGATATTACGAATTTGAATTGCCAAACTAACTTTTAATAAATCGATTTTATCACCTTGTTTCTACACATGTTTAATTTACAATATCTCAAAGAACACGATTGCTACAGCATTTTTTGTCAACATCTGCGTACCTTCAACAGCTTTCATAGGTTAAACACTACGCGAACATGCGTAGATTTAGCAAAAGAAATTATTTCAATATATATATATATATATATAATCAAGACATATCGGCATATTTATCATTAACATATTAAAAATTTGATAAAATAAATGATTTTTGAGAATAATTCGCGAGTTAATTCGGCAAAAGGATTTGGTTTTTTGACAGAAAATAAGGCGTCATTAAATAAATAAATTGATTTGTTTAAAAGTATGTCATTTTTAAATTAATAACTTCGGAAAACGTTTCTTGACCACTGTGATTATTTGAGAATCCATTGTATAAATCCAAGAAGAACTGAATAACGCAAGGAACAAAAGATGTAGTAAATAATTGAAATAAATAAATAGAAATAAAAAAAATTTGCTAAAGACAAAAACGAGTAACTTGCTTGTAAATATACTTTCAGTTGTGTGTGCTGCTTTGAACATAAATTAATAATTAGGAAATAGCATAGTTTTGAACGAGTGCAAACTAATTTTCTTTGAATTGTATCAATAATTAAATACTTTAAAAATGATAATAGGGCATTGTGCGTTACTCGTCTTTTGATAATAAATTCTTAAAAACAATAGATAGTTTCTAAAATCATTGACTCAACTCAGAAGTCAATTTGCTAGTTGTCGAATACTCATCTCAGGAGGGATATAAATACGGTCTTACCAGCACTGTTAGTCGTGGAAATGATGACGCCCTCAGAAAGTGTCAAGTTTCCAGGGTTTAACTGATTAGTTTTACAGATTCGAATCGTTTTGATCAGAGTTTTATTTTCCCCTAAATATTGAACAAAAATATTCAATAAAAAATGTAGGATGGTTCAACTTTAATTTTTATTTTTATTTTGCTTCAAAACTCATGGACTTAAATATTCAGAATTTTAATAATCCTAAATGAAATAAAAATGAAAATTATTATTAAAAGAGGTAGAAAATGATTTATAAGTAAGAAAGTCGTGTGTTTTATATTTCCTGTACTTGTTTTTAATAATCTAATGTCTTCTTATGTCAATATTAATTTTTAAGTTTAATTTAATTACACATCGAGGCATAGAGTTTTAATTTGAAATGCTATAAATATTATTATTAACAAATTAAATTCCTATTTTTTGAGCAACACCCTTGTTGTTGTAGAAGTAGTAGCATATTTTATTTAAAAACATAAATATAATTGTCAACTAATAAGGAAAAGTATTGAAATGAAAGATTGAAACCCACTTTTGCATTTTACTACATCAATGGAAGGGCCTGAAACGTTCTGATATCTTTAGTTTCAAGGAAATTAGTCAATAAATAAATTTTACTTTCAGAGGAGGTAATACCTTGCAGCATCCAGTAGACAGAAATCCCAATTTTGGACCTTTCACATTCAATGAAAAAATTGGTACTATTTTCCTCTCCATCTCGTTCATAGTCAAAGCTGAATTCAAGTTTATCTTTTTCCGTGTTTTCGGTTAGGTTCACTATCGAGTTAAGAAAAAAATTGAATAAGGTTGAGAAAATCTAGCCTTAATTGCAATTCAGCATCTTTACCACAATTTATAATGTTTCGATTTGTAGCCAAAAACATTCCCTCCCAAGAACATAGCAATTCGCTCTCCTCGTACAAAAAGACCTTGAATTAGTTAAATTTAAGTTAGTTAATATAAAAAACAATTGAGCGCAAGTCACAATCGAATCGAACGTTGATGTTGCAAACAAATTGATAAATAAACTCACCTCTGAAGTTGAATTTAATCCGTGTACAGAAAACCTAATATTGACATAGCAATGTCCTCTTACAAATCGAGCAAAGGGTAACGAAGTTTCCAGCATTAATTCACCTAAAATTGGGAAAATATATGCTCTCGAGTTTATGATATAAAGATTACTATTTCCTTTTTTAAAATAAGCTATAACTTAAGTGCCCTTCTGACCAAATTTAGCAGGTTTGAATTCGCACTTTGGGGCAAATGTCGCAGTGCAATAGCACTTGCTTCCAGCGACAACCAGTGTTTTGAAGTTCTCAGCTTCATTGATTGTAATATTGACATATCCTATAAAAGGCCGACGATAAGTTGTTTCGAGTGTAAAATAAAAATTTCTACCAGATCCTTTATTACAAGGTTCTCCAATCACTTTCCCTTCCATAAAGCAAAAACCATTTTCAATCGAAATGGAACTCTCATCTGCAACGATGCGCTAAAAGAGGAAATAAAATTAAAGAATATGAAGCCAAACATTTTTACTTGTAATTCTCCCACATAAAATCTTAAAGGTTCTGTTTTGCCACTTGGTGTTATGACGAGTCGTGAACAAAGTACGTCTGACATTTCTGAGCACTCCTTCACACAAAAGGCTTCTATTAGCAACAAAGTTAAAGTGAGCAGAGTAAAGATCATTTGCAATTTCGCGTTTCAAAGTTGGCTTTTGTGCTATATGTACCGATTCTCTCCATCAACTGTTTATCATAAAATTGATTGACATGATATAATAAATAGATAAATTTGAACCTTTTAATTGGTATTTAAAAAGACAAAGTCAACAAAATCTATGTCGTAATTTCATCACCCTAATTAGGACCAAGAAGGGATAAAAAGTTTTCTCAATTCCCAAATTTAACTCAATTCAGTCAGAGTTTAATTATAATTTATGCTTTGTGAGGTTATGCCGCAAAATTATGTAAAGGCTTAGCGTCTAAAAAAAACTCAAATTAAAAAATTTTCCGCAATAGTGTTTGCAAATGAAGTCTAAATATTTAAATTTTGTAGATTCACATTGTGATTACGTTGGTTGAGAAAGTAGCACGAATTTGTTGTTTTGTTGAGATCTAATAGTTCGAATATATTAAAATTGCATTTTGAAATTCAAAATGAACTACAATGTTTGATTGAAACTTGTTATTTATTATCTGTACATCAACTAAAAGAGGCCAAGATAAATTTGTTTTCTTTCTTGTTTATATCCATGGTGATAATCAATTTTACGTAAACAATTTCAATTAATTGTTACTCTAAATCGAATTTATATTCGTTTTTCATTGTTCATTTCTACAGCAATCGTTGCCTCAACAAAAATTTATGTTTAAACTGGTTACATTTATGATTACTCATATATAATGGCTTTAATTATAACGCACAATTATCGATAGATACCTTCATACATGTTTATGCCCAACTGAATGTAAACGAAGAATGAAACTAATGAATAAATTTTTAAATGGAAGAAATTAAATATACATTTAATTACTTATTTCACATTAATTTGCGTTTTGATTGAGTATTCTTTATCCTCCCTGTTCTGACGTATGAAATAACCGAATATTTGCCAATATAATTTTGTTTATTGTACAAAAACTGAGTGCAAGTGCTTGCGTCAATAATAGGAATCTCGTAGTTAGGTAAAACATAATTGCAGGTTGTTTATTGAAAGCGGATTGGCTGAGATGCAACTGCACGCACCACTGAACTTCATCTCTAACGCATTCAACTCCGAGGCCGAATGTTAAAATCACATTGCAAATATCGCATTAGTATTAGTTACATATTTTCCATATATTCTGTCTTATGGCAAACAAGACATTTTTAAATACTGCGAACAGATGTGGCAAAATTTCGCTAAAAATTTTAAATCCTTTTTAAAATATAGACAGCGTAGTTGGATTTACTTACATTAAATTTAATTATTTGGGTTGTTATTTTGCATATTTAGTGTCTGTACATCAAATTTAACAGGCAGTGGTAAAATTTCTCTTCATTTTTATTAACACCCAGGATGACAGTCATTCTTATCGATAAAAGTTGTATGCTGTAAAACGATGGGGTTCGAAAGTTTTATCAATGCGAAAACTGTTGACGCATTTTGAATTTAAACTTTAATTGTAAATAATTGCAACAACCCAAGAATAATTATATGAATTATAAAGCGCAATTAATATTTCCCTTGACATTTCTTAGAAATCGCCGAGACAGGTTCTAACTTGATTGAAAAGACTCCTGAAACTAACAAAGCTACTAGAATTCTTAGCAGATTAAGCGCGTTAAGGTCAAGTGGTATATATTACCGATTCGAGCCCATCGATTCTCTGGTTCTTTTATGCTAAATTAAGCAGGCAAGTTGTGTTCACCTTGAGGAGGTTTTAATGAAATGTCTTATTCAACTTAAAGGTAAATAATTATCTATATACACCCTCATGTATTTGTATGCGCAACTAAATGACATTGAAGTAATTCATTAAATTTAATATGAAGGGAATAAAAAGGAAACAATTGATTGGCTCCAAATTATTTCTTTATCATCTCTGTTTTGTCGAATGAAAAATTTTTATTTTATTTTATTATTATTTTTATTTTAAGCTGTGAGGCATTAATTGCTTGGAATTACGGATTCAAAGTTCCTAATTGTCACTGCAAAATATGCAAGAGTGCAGTATGGGTTGTTCTTGGATTAAAAAAAAATCTTAATTTTGAGAAATAATTTTCCCGGTTGCATTGTTATAATTTACCTGTGCCAATATATTGATCAGTTATCGATTCCAACCGACCTAGAGACAATGCAGATATAATCCATTTTAAAGTGACATTGCCTTAGAACTTGGCAAAGGAGCTTTCAAAGCAGCTTATGTATTCAAGGCTATCAAATTGGTGTCTCCAAGCTGCTCAAAATGCTCAGAATTCTTTCTTTAATTCATGAAGACGAGATACTTGAGAGCCTCCATGCACGCCAAAATATCAATAAATGTATCAAAGTATTACCGGTTAATTCTTGGTCTTTAATTAAAAATCGATTATGAATAGGTATCTCTGGCAAAGTAACTTAAAGGCAATCTCACCATGACGAAATTGCTCCTCCATGCCGGATAGTGATTCTTGTTTCCTTTTCGAAATTGCGCAAAAGAGTTCTGCGTTGCCCTTCGGTGGATGCGATGTCAATGAGTCCGACCTTCGGTTTTGAATGGTTGGGGGAACTGATCAATCACCATAACAATAGAGAACAGGGCTTGGGCCAGCTTCGTGTGAACGTGCCATTCGTATTAAATGCCCAATTCATGTGCTTGTGTTCGTTATGTGTTTATCCTTTATGCACGTCAAACATCCATAATCTTGAATGCCTTATTACGGTGCTTGGAATGGCAACAAATCAAATTAAAGCAGTAGAATTTGCTTTCAGGTGAAATTGAACAACAGTCTCAAGGGAACACATTTCGTTCCATTGTCACTTTATTTCATCTATGGAGCAACTTCTACAATGGTGTTGGCTATGAGTTAACTGGAATCTCAACGCACATTTACCTTACAATTCAACTTAACTATTCACTCTTCAATGACAATGCCAAATTGTGATTAACACTTCATATAAGAAATTCATTAGTGCAACAGAGTAATTGAAATAAAATTATTAAGGTTTTTTAGGTGAGATTTTAGCTCTTTGAATTCTATCCAAAGAAAGTAGGAGATCCTTCAAACGTATTTAAAAGGTTTTGATTCAAGTATCCGGGTTCAATAGGATACATTTTAAAAATCATCAATGATTGGTATTTGTTTGACATTTAAAATTCCATGTCGTCATTTCATACACTTTTTCATTGACTGGCTAAAACTTGCAAGCTGTGACTAGTTGAAATTCAAGTAAATCGCCGTTGCAAAGCTTTGAGATTGCGGGGCACACCATCTCATGCATTCAGACCATTATTGAGGGGATCGGCCGTGCGGTTAACATCAAAACCAGTGACCAATCAGAAGCCTCCGTTTGTTTAAACTGATTCACCATTTTGCTTATGACTAAGCTTTTAGCGTGCACTAATACATGAATATGCAAATGCAAACAAACAGAAATAGATTAGAAACACAGCTTAACAGCAGCCACAAAGAACTTATTTTCGCCGCAGAGAGGATCCTGATGCATACATTCTCTACACTGAAACAAGAACAATCCCTGTCCTTCTACCGTTTTCAAGCAACATCACGGAGGCCACACAACGTCAAAATATTCACCGATTCTGGAACTGATTATAATCTAGTCAGGGCTAGTATTACCATCAATCCCAAATGCCTGATACCTACAATATCAACCAAACTATCATGGAAATTAAAGAGGGCCACTGGACCTAAATTCATAAAAATTGTAAGTCGCATCAGCTTCTACGACCTTCCAGTCAAACTTTATAGCAATATTTCCATTTACATGATTAAAATTGCGAATGAATTGATTATATGTGATAAGACTAAACACAGCGGAGTGTTTATGTTTCAAAGCCATGCAAAAATGTAACGAAAGCGAAAAATCATTTGTTTGCGGCTATTTTGCAGCAATTCGCAAATCGTTTTGCTATGAATGTCGCACTCCCCAATTATTAGTGAATCACATGGAGAACATGATCACAAGACGATTTTCATTTGAAGAAAATGCAGCGTTTAAACGTTAGTTTATGGATATCACTATGCGATTCGGTTAAAATGAATGTAGAGTGCCAAGTTTAGGAAAATTATTTGACAAGGTGCTTAAGATTCTCAAAGTAACCCCGTTTAAATTTATCTTCATTTTGATTTTTCAACTCTGATGGAAAGCATTTTGTAGAATCAATCCTCAACCATTCCCAATTTCGATAAATGGTAGTTTGGAAGACGAAGTGATCTAGAGAAAGTGAGCTGTTCAATAGAAATAATATGATAACACATCCCCGACTTGAGTCGGGCTAGAAACGAAGAATTGAGAGAAACATAGGTATGATTTTTCTGAAAATTTAGGATGTATTTGCGGCAAACAATTAAAAGGATCGTATCCTTGAGTCTGTCTGTCTGGGCATGAGATTTTTAGTTCAACAACGACACTGTTATCCGACACGCACTTGATTACAGCTTAAAAGTGTCATCCTCTGTCACCCCCACGCTCCTCCTTCAGGCCATCATTGATTATTTTTGGTAGTTTATCTTGAAGAAATCACAACTGCAAAAATCTACTTTCGTGTATAAAAGGCTAATTCTGCATTCTTAGTCATAGTTGACTATCCAATCAAGTGGCACTCCTATCATTGTTGTAGTGCCATGGGGTCACCCTGACACAAAGATTACTTCTGCCTCCAACAGTTCCAGTTTGTACCTCAGAACTTCTCTACTTCCAGTTCAACCAACTTAAATCCTGCTTGATGCTCGATAGCACATTATGGAAAGACACGACGTTCCATAAGATGACTTGCTTGTTGTGTTAAATAAATACAATGAAAGTGCTGTGGACAAAGCAGAAGAGCAATAGAAAGGCAGATGAAAAATGAGGACAGCAAATTTCTTGCAAATGGGATTCAGGTGACATAATGGCGTAAATGCGTGATTGATGGCAGTCATTTTGTCACAGCAAATGCTTTCACACCTTGCAGCAAGGAAGTAAAGATGATTACATCTATTTCCACAAACCATGGCTGACGACATCATCAACTCGAAATTCACGAAATCTAAGCGAAATTATGGAAATTGTCCAACACTGAGGTTTTCACAAACAAAACAATCGAGGTTAGAACATTTTTTTCGTTTGCTGAAATTCTCACAGTTTTATTACCACAGACTTGCATTAAATCATGTATTACTACTTTTAAGAATTCAGTAAGAGTAGACAAAATCGTAAACCGGTAGGAAGATGTTAATCTGAGAATGAAATTTCAGCCATCATGGAGTTAATTTGACACAATGATCATCTCCCTCTCCTAACTAGAATACTGCTTGATGTTCCAGAACATTTTTTAGGAATTAAACGGTAGTGCATAAAATGCCTGCCCAATTATCAATGTAAATGCAATGGACAAAGGGGAATAGTACTTAAAAGACGATGGAAAAATGTGAACAATGAATCCCTATCATTGGACGATAGGGGTTCATTAGGGAATACGCGCGTGGAAGGTAGCAGTCATTATGTCACAGCAAATGTTTCCATCGTCTTCAAAAAAGGTAAAGTAAATTTTTTCCTTAGAAGAAATTAAAATATTTCATTGGTCCAAGGACCCAGGTTGATGACATCTTCATGGTAGACTACTTGGGGTTTACGAAATCAAAGTGGAAACATGGAAATGGCCAAAGACAGTTGTTTATACAAGGTAAGACACAAAAATAGCATTGGAGTTGCAATGGTACAAGCACTACATTGATTATTGAAGTTATACTCATGACCAACATTACGAATAATTAGAAAAATGTTCCATAGCCTGAAAAAACACTAAAATCTGATTAGCTGAAAAGTCAACTGTGTTGAAATATACATACGTATGTATTCTAGCATCTTATTGGTCCATTGGGCCGCCAAGACATTCTGGTGCTGGCAACCACATATTCATATCTCCATCATAATTCATCAGAATTGATACTTTCCATGTTCAATGAGGTGTTTCAGTAGTATAACTTTGGACCTGAGAGGAGGCAATGGAAGTGTGAGAGGGAGAAAGAGAGCTGAAAGAATTGAGGAGAATAATTTTGATGAAACATCTAGACATATTAGAAAAATCGATTTCGAATATTAGCATGAGCTAAGCAAAGCTCATATGTCAAAATCGAATTGTAGCAAAAGTAGATGCATTTTCGAAAATCGTGACTTGATAGAACAAATGGGAATAATTGGTCTGCAGGGGAAGCCATTTCCACTCAGTCGAAGAATGAGAGTGACGATGAGACAGACATCAGTCTTCCCTACTGCACGACTCAAGCATGTGAGCTCGTGAAAGTGGAATTTGGAAAGTACAGTGAGTTTCTGATTCCAAATCGAGAATTTCTTTATTAGCAACTACGAAGTTCATAGCTGGCCATTTGCATATATTTGTAACATTATAGCAGTAAAGTTATTGATAGCGCAATCAATATAACCAGTATTTTCTATTGAAAATCGTGTGAAATATTGTAACTCATCAAGTTGTTGGCAATTTAGTAAACAAAGTCATCTGTATCTTAATTTTGCCTTTAAACTTTAATTTAAACATATTTTGCGTTGTAGTAGCATAGCAAGTAATAAATAAGTAAATCTTGCATTTACAACTGAAGAGTAGTCAATGGAATAGGGACGAATTCATGAAGTTGTTGTTATTTTAATGGGCAAAGTTTGCCGTTTCTTGATTTTACATTTTGAACTTCAATGTTAGCGTATTTTTAAGTATAGAAGGTTCCTACCATTGTTACTCTGTGCTGAATGATCAATTTGAAATATTGGTTGGTTTATCGATTTTTCTTACACAAGATGTAGGTGCAATAATTGGATTTAGGTAACATGCTTTAGAATCGCAGGGTGCATCAGACGCTACTCAAAATTTATTGAAATAAAGTAGGAGTCAAATCTCAATTACTGCTTTTGATGGAAGGATATTTGTGAGTTATTCTTCAATCATTTTGGCATTGAAACCGTATGAAGGAACAAATTGTTAATCAAGCTCTATTTATTGTTAGTTTTAAGAGTAGTATGGTAACTATTTGATTATGTGAAATTATTCATTTACCACACTTTCAAGCTTTCAAGTATTTAATCGCTCATATTTTCACATTTTAACAACGAATAGTGACAGTGATATGACTATCAAAGTTCAAATGTTCAAAAAGCCAGCCACTACACCACTTGTACAAATTATTTACCGTCGAATAGATGTTAGGTCATTACTGCTGTTGCCAGTGGAGTTCAAACTTTTTAGATTTAACGAAACATGTTATCGCGCCACTTAAATACTATCGTAACAATGGGCAGCTTTTTACTGCGTCAGTCGGCAGCCATTCAACATCAAATGAGCCACTTGTTGAATTTGGCTGGCTATAATTCCAACAATGAGAAAGTCATCTCAAGTAGTCACCTCTCAAAAGGTGGGATGAGTACTGTGAAATTAGTCGAATATGACATACAGTGGGGGAGGTCGAATATGACATACAGTGGGGTGATGGTAGTTTGAAGGATGTCGAATATGACATACAGTGGGGTGATGGTAGTTTGAAGTTTCGAATATGACATACAGTGGGGTGATGGTAGTTTGAAGTGAAATTAGTCGAATATGACATACAGTGGGGTCATGGTAGTTTGAAGTCAACTGCCAGGTAATAGACTTTTTCGCCGCAGCCTCTATCAACTAGTAAGACGAAATGTGCAACTCAATTTCTGAAAATCATATCAAATTCAAATGAATTTTCATCACAAACGGTAACAAATAATTCACACTTGTCAATGTTGTCATATTTAGTTTGAAATTGTTTTAAGCTTATATTAAGTATTTAACTTAAGTTTAAGTGTACAATAAATGAGTTTTCATAAGTGAAAAATGATTCAAAGTTTTTTTCAGAATGTCAGCAATCACTTGAATATCCATTGAGCAATTCCAAAAAGAACTAAATTAAACAAAACAAAAAATTCAATTTGAGAAGATAGAGAACTCCAAAATGTTTGCAGTTGCCTATACTTAAAACGAATAACTTGCTTGACATAATGGTGCCGATTGTACAACCTGTATTTTGAAATGAGCAAAATAATAACAATACAAATCTATTTTTTTTCAGAATTTCAGCCTTAACCTTGCACTTAATATTTATTAGTTGACTAAGCGAAACAGTCGCAATGGTAGTGAAGTGCTCAGTCAAAATTAGAAAAATTGGTCCATTTGTTATAAAGTACCTAAATTTACTAACAATATTCTTAACAACAAACCATTAATAAAATTAATGGTTTTACATTATGAATTTTAAAAGGTTAGCAAATATTCATTAATTTGTAATATTTTTTATCTGCCACTGAGGGATCTGACTATTCTCGGATGGTTTACAAGACGGTAGAAAAAATGAATTCGATTGTCAACTCACCACTGCTTGTTGTTGTCATCGTCACTAAAAATGATAGAATTTGTGATGAACATAAATTTGTTTAACTAAGTTTGAACATGTACAATTTCGTTAAATATTAGAAATTAATTCTGTTTGATTTTCAAAAGATAAAATTCATGATAGAATACAAGCCAAATCTCGGATGAATTTAATTGTCAACTCACCACAGCTTGTTGTTGTCAGCGTCACTAAAAATCATGAATTTGCGATGAACATAAAGATATTAAACTGAGTTTGAGTTTGAATAATTTGTTCAAAATTTTAGATATATGGTCCATTAGAATTTTAAAAGATAAAATTCATTTTAGGGAATCTGAAACAAACTGTTGCATGCAATCATGTCAGGCGACAAGCCTAAAGAGAAGAGGTTTTCTTAGTATGCCAAATAAAATCATGAAAAAAATAATTTGCATTCCATGATTGACCGACCTTCTTTCTCCCAATCGACAGTAACTGACACAACTGAATCACTGTTTTCGATAGTAAATGTTGTTAAGGTATCATCATCTTTAGTTCGTTGATAATCAAATGTGTAATCCAGCTGATCTTTTTCGGCATTTTTAACGAGATCCTCTACAATAAAAAATGCCGAACCAAGTCAGTAGAACTGCGCAAACAGAGCTATTCAAAATGACCTACTACAATTGTCCTTGCTTGCTGTCTTATTGACATTCTCTCCAAACCACACGCAGACATCAGCCCTGTTCTTCAACAAAACGGTCTGTAAAAGAAGAAGTGAAGCGATTTCTCCACATCCAATAACTATTAACTGCCGAAAACCCTATTAATTTATTAAAATGAGATGTGCGATAGACTTACCTCTACGTGGTACATACTGAGTAACGTTTACTCATACGGCAAAAAAGTCTATTGACCGACAGTTGACTTCTAACTAACTAATGACATATTCGACCATTTTCACAGTACAACATCACATTTTTCCCAAATTTTCAACCTTCGTCTATCAGTTCCCCTCCTCTCGACTATTATTCTCTTTGATGTTCCTTCCCCCCTGTGAAGGGCTAATGATAACCATCAAAACGCCTTCTATTTGTTATAAATAAATTGATTTATTAAAATCTAATTTATCTGTTTGGATATTTGCAATGGAAAAATTAAAGAAAATCAATTTAAATATTATTGCAAAATGAGCACAAACTTTTATGCCGTTAGATGGTCCCTTTTGAGAAAACCTTATTGAGACAGAATTCATTCCACCTTGAAATCTAAGAAACGGAAACGAGGCTTGGGGCATCAGGTGCCCTATAATGCAACAAATATTAGTTTTAATTTAATAAACTATTACATTTCTGCTTATCTAACCTTCTTCAACAAATTCGAATTTACACTGTGGAACAATATTGACAACACATATGAAATTTTTTCCAAAATATTGTATTTGATCATTTTTTTGAACGTCATCAATTGTAATATTGTAGAAACCTTTTAGAGATTTCAGATTAATTATTCAAGCACAGAGAAATGTTTTTTACCATTTTTGATAGAACATGGTTTTCCAATTTCTAAACCATTCAAAGTACAGGCGCCCTCATCGATAATCAGGGTGGAGGGTATTCCATATTCAGTGACAAAAATAGTCTGCAAGTAAGAAGTGACAGTGGGTTTAAACAAATTTCATTTGCATATATTTGACGAATCCTTTTTGATAATAATTGGTTCCGATCTACCAGATGGTGTCGTCACAATCCTTGAACAAATCCAATCAGGCAAATGTGAACTCTCCTTTCCAGAGCAGCCTCTAGATTGCAGCAGAGCACAAATGAGTAGAAAGAAAATCATTTGTCTTTAACCATGTTGCCAACTTGGCGCATTTTAATATATGCGTAGGTTTATCCAATCAAACACCTCAAATGTGTACAATAGGATCAATAAGAATAAGGCCTTCAAAATGTAAATTTATGCTTTACTCGAAATATCGAAATTAATTGAACTAAATTTTATGAATGTTAATTAATTTTGTGAGCAAACTAGGGCTTGCTCTAAAATTTTGAGGTCTTTTTATATTCAAAAAATTTGAAACCTTATACAAAGCTTGCAAATTGACAAAAGACCTTTTTTGTGATGTGTGCATTGCAGAACAATTCTAGATATTTATATATATGTGACAATTATCGATTATGTGTTTGTGGTTAAGAATATGAATACAAATCTAAATCGATTGATTGAATCAGGTTGTCTGATAGACAGTGCAGTGCAGGAGAGTGGAACATTGATGTTCAGGCGATGTGACCAAATTAATGAGGTTTTGATAAAACTTCCAGGTGTAAGTTAGTCAAGTAGAGTTGACTGCGTTTT
>UZAE01000437.1:0-23475 GCA_900617975.1 Rodentolepis nana | reverse complement strand
TGAATTAAAAATAACTACTTTTGTTAATCTCAGTCCTGACATTTATTTATATCAAATGGCAGGCGTTTTGATCATTATCTTGGCCCTTTTGCTGACTTTGGGCTTCACAGAGAGGAGGAGGAACATCAAAGTGGCAAAAAGTCGAGAGGGGAAAGAGAATAATGATTGACTGATGTGAAAGAGAGAGACAGACAGAAAGGCAGAGAAAAGGTAAGATGAGTGCTGCGGAAGGGGTCGAATATGACATACAGTGGGGTGATAGTAGTTTGAAGTCAGAAGTCAACTGCCAGTTAATAGACTTTTTTTGCCGTATGAGTATACATTAACGAGGATGGACCACGTGGAGGTAAGTCTGTCGCACACCCTGACATAAAATTAGGTAATTACTAAATGCCTTTGTGGCTATAACTTGAGATGAATGCAATGTCTTTGCCAAAGTGCTTTAAAGGATATTTTGGCACTAAAGCTATAAGATCAGTGTCCACCAATTCACGTCAAGCGATATTGGTGGCGAATAAATCTTTTAAATTCTCTCCAAGTAAATTAAGAGTTAGAATATTTACCGCATGGAAGTCTCAATGGTAAGTCCAGTAAATCTCTAGACAAGTTTTCTGAATGTTTCTAATGCCCTAGAAAGTTTTCTTTTTTCAATGTATAATACCTAAGCAAAGATAACAATAAGTTGAAATATTCATATTTATTGTAATATTGATTTCAGTTGATAATTTTGAATGCCTTACTTCAATGGCTTTCCGTTACAGCGCTGTCCCAAACGGTAGTACGTTTCACATTTCAACGTAGTAACAATTAAAAGTAATTTTTTAAAATTTGAATCTATAATCGATATTGACTTTGATACTGGTAACAATGCGCAGGCCAATTGGCAATAAAATATTCTATATGTTAAAACTATCACTAACACCGAACTATTTAAATTTAAGTAATTGGAATAAATAGAAATAAAGAATGATTTGTCGGTCCGCAAAAGATTCATGTGCTTTAATCTATAGTACTTATTAACACATTATATGAAAAATGATAAAACAATTCTAAATATTAAGTTCACTTTCCTTTCCATTGCTTCTACTTTTCCCTAAAGAAGTTCAATAAACCATTTCTATGAAAACACAAATAAATTGGATACATAAATTTCATTTAGGAGACAATGTGGTTGAATTTGCACTAGTTTCGTAATTTCCATTTAACCGAATATGGTTATCTTGTGGAGGAAAGATTTATTTATTTATATCAAATGGCAGGCGTTTTAATAATCACCATTAGCCCTTTAGCTGACTTCAGGCTTCACAGAGGGGAGGAGGAACATCAAAGTGAGAAGTACTCGAGAGGAGAGACAGAAGAGTGATTTGCAGATATAAAAGAGAAAGACAGACCCAAAGGTAGAGAACGGGTGAGGTGAGCTTTGTGGAAGTGATTGAATATGACATACAGTGGGGTCATGGCAATTAAAAGTCAGAAGTCAACCGCTGATTAATAGACTTTTTCCGTATGAGAATACTTTGTCCAGGGTGCACCACGTGGAGGTAAGTCTGTCACACACCTCCTGGTTGTAAATATGGATTATGGCATACTGTTCTACCACTCTTAAATATTCTCTTAACTGAAGTGTTTTTTTTAGAACCAAGTGACTTTCAAGGTCATAGAAAACATTTCTGTTGTTATTTTAAAAGGCTGAAATTTGAAGAATGAAATTTGAAGCAAACATCCTGTTTCTTAATTTGATGCTTTTTTGGATGTCGTGGTATTGTTCAAGAATTGGCTTCGAATTGCCCCATATAATCATCCCAATTTTTTCAGATGATGAAATACTACTGTAAGTGGGTTTAAATGTGGATTCTCATTCAGGAAAGTTGCGTTAAGAAACAGTAAACAATATTACTATATAATAGGGAACGTGGTAAATTCTAAGGAGGAGTCCCACATAAACGTTCGGAATATTGTGGACAGGAAATCACCTAGAAGATCAAAGCTACAATTTTTGAAAATTGGGCTCTAGAACGTTGAATATCGAAACGCAACTAAATTCCTTAGGAGATAATCGATAGCCTAGTGCTTCAGATTTAAAAAAATAAAACAATTTTGATTTCCTGATCTTAGTTATTCCCCTAATAGACCAAATCTACCAACCGTTTCTGCCTCTGCTAAGCCACTAATCATATAAGAAGCTATTTCATTATTAATTCTAATAAAATTTTAAAAATTATTACATTGCATTTTTATTGAAAATGAAAATATCAATAATTTAATTTAACCAGTTAAACTTTGGCCTCCTAACTAATTCAAAATTTCTTTTATCACAGGTGCTATTGGAAGAGAGACATCGAAAGTGAGGAGGTTAGTCATACAACAGTTGGGATTTCATTGCTTTATGGAAAGAGTAGCATTTGGATGGGAAGTTCTTTGAAATCTCTGAGGACACTAATAGTCGCTTCGAATAGGCACCCACACTCGAAATCATTTTGTCATACTTGGTCATGAGGTGAGCGTTTGACTTACCTAAACGCAGTGCACCCTGGGCAACGTATACTCATATGGAAAAAAAGTTTATTTACTGGAAGTTGACTTCTGACTTCAAACTAACATGTCACACACATATGCATATATATACATGGATTCGAAAACATATTGTTACACTTATTTATGGGGTGCGGGATAGTCATACCTTCACATGGTAAATCTTGGGCAACTTATGCTCTAGTCCGGTAGTCTACAAACCGACAGTTGACTTCTGACTTCAAACTACTATGACCTCCCTGTATGTCATATCAGATCACTTTCTCAGTACTCAACTAACCGTTGTGCCTGTCTGTCTCTTAAATCTGTCAATCACTCTTCTTTCCGCCCCCCTCCCCCCTCCCCTCCTCGACTATTTGTGACTTTGATGTCCCTCCTCTCTGCGAAGCCAGAAGTCAACTAAAGGGCTAATGATTATACTATCATTTAACGTACTATTTTATGTAAATAAATACTTAATTATGCATAGGTACAAATAATCTAATATCAAACCAGTTTACACAGCTGTTCGTGGCATTTCAGTACGATTTTATTATTGCTTTGAATGTGGTGAAGGTCGATTTTTCAAGAGTTCGATACTCGTTAACTTGCATTATTCTTCTTATTTGAAAGAAAAATAGAAATAAGTTCAGGGTTAACTATCTTAATACCATCTGGGGGAGGGAATGAGACTGAGGATTTTCAAATGTTTGTTGAAAATAATTTGGCAGTCTCATCCGGAGAGGGAAAAAATTAGTTGATGAAAGTTAAATTTAATAACTTGAAAAAATGCAATTTTCTCTATAATCACATTATTGATCAAAGCGCTTACCTCAAAATAACATCATTGAGTGCCCATTACAAGATCTCTTCTTCGCTGATTTTACACTTTGTCTGGGAAGGATTTCAAGAAGCGCCTTAATTCTGCGCAACAACTTATTTCCTTTTATGATACTGGAAGGGCGATTAGTGCCCTTCTTGATGTAGCCCGATTCATGCACAATGGTGCGTCGGGTTCACACTATGGTGTGGAAGTTTTGAGACTAAATCTGCATTGAGACTCGTGAGGTCCACAAAAATAGGCCTTAAACAGTTCTTGATTTACCCTGAGGCGTGGCAAGAGTCAGACTCCTGTCACTGTCACACTCATAACATTTTATTAGCTACCATCGTTCGTTATTCAGGGCTTGACAACTAGATAACGGTCATCAATTTTACATAAGCATTTTAATTCAAATTTTAGAAAATTCAAACAGAAACAGCACAGCACACCATCCACATTTGATGAAGAGGAGGAGGATGAGGAGGAGAAAGACATATATCCGAAATCCAGAGTAAGTTTGGGAAACCTAGTCGCATCAAACGAGACGATTGTGTGCGCTCGTAAAAGATTGGATCCCCATTGAGCGAAAGCTTCGTTGGGGAGGGTGAATCATTCAATTATCTGTAGCGATGGAGTCAATTTTCTACGATAGATTGCTACGACACAACTTTTCTTCAGCACATTTTTGAGGCAATCTGCTGTTATAAGTGCATTCAGATGGGACTATCTATTATACTGCATTTTTTAGCAAACCACAGCTGTCGCGTAATCTATATTTCAATTCCTTTAATCATGCAGATTTGTTCTCATATTGTTGAGAGGGAATTGAGTGGAGATCATAATCTTCGTGTGAATCATCGTGTTCAAGTGGATTACAGTCATCATCCACTCCCGTTGTCATGGAAGGTGCGAAGGATAAGGGGTTTAAACTTTCCCCGGTAGCGCAGTTTATATGAGCATCTTCATCATATCTGGAATAAACGACAAAAAAACATGATTCTTTAAATTCTTTTCCCAGAACTCCGTATAACTTGGTAATGGGTCAGTGTTTGGCATTTTATTAATCCCCTAATATATATATTTATTTATTTCAAATGGCGGGCATTTGATAGTTATCGTTAGCCCTTAAACTGACTTCGAACTTCACAGACGGGAGAAGCATCAAAGTGAGACAAATTCAAGAGGGGACAGAAGAGAGATTTACAGATGTAAAAGAGACAGACGGACACAAAGGTAGGGAAGAGAGTAAGATGAGTACTGTAAAGGGGTCGAATATGGCATTGAGTGGGGTGATGGTAGTTTGAAGTGAGAAGTCAACTGCCAGTTAATAGACGTTTTTGCCGTATAAGTATACCTTGCCCATGGTGCACCACGAGGAGATAAGTCTATCGCGCACCTCACAATTTCCTAATATAGAAGAGCAAAAAAATAATGTACGTAAGAATGGCATTGAAAATAAATCCTATGCCTTGTTTACGAATTTGGTTCACGAAGAATTTGTTTGTTCCATTTAGGCCACCGAGGGCAAAAAACCACGTGTCAGGTACACGCCAGTGAATATTTGTTATTTTTGTAATAACATTGGCTTCATAGCATTTTGTTTTCTCAAAATATCTGTTGAATAGAAAGTTGAAGGGCCTATATACGTTTGCAATTGTATTTACCGTAGACAAACTATTGGCGAACTTGCCCATTGAATTCGTTGAAATCGAACAAATGGCATTATTGAATAGATGTTCCGTCGTAAGTCTGCGCTCTACGAATTTTTAGATTTTGTGGTCGGTCTCTGTACTCTTGACATCCGTCAATATTTCACCCATTTATACGCCAATAGACTAGTAACATCCAACTGAATGGTTGTAATCTTCGTTTTTCGAGGGTTTTTCTGTATGTTAATGCATTCAAAGATTTGACAACTTCACAGAGTTCTTTTGCCATCTTACGATAAAAGAAGACATCCATTTGAATTGTGTTCGAATGGGGACGTTCACGTGAGCTCAGTATACAATTTGACAGTTTGACAAGTTAGGGATGGAAAAGTACAGAGAGAACTATTTCTCTTGAACTAGGTCTAAATCTGAGTTTAGTGATTTGTGCTATATTAGCAATTTTAATAAAAAAATTAACTTTTACTATAAATGGACGTAATAGAAATTAATTGTTATCTAGATGTTATTTGCCAGGATTTATCATACAATATTATTAATGCTAAGTTAACTTCTAATATTGATTAACTTTGGGGTAATTACGTGAATTTGTTATATATATATATATATATATATATATATATACAATGCATTTCAAAAGGACATTCTAGTCCAGATCCTTTGGAAGTTGCGGTTACGTTTTCCAGAAGTCATATTTGATGTGTTCTAAGATTCACAGTTATGATGGTCTAGTCAAATCAATGAATATCTGGGAGGAGCGGTGGGGGGGGGGGGGTTGGGGATGAGGGGACTTTGCCTCACTTAACTCTCAATTTCTTATTAACGTTCGATGTTTCCAGTGAGGATTTGATGAAAGAGGACTGGGGAGAATTTTCTGAACACAATTCTAAAGTGAAATTTCGATTAAAGGATACACTCTAGAAGGCTCCTTACGTGCCATGAATCTACGTAGGAATAAATTAAGATTGATTCCAACGTAAATAATGGTTGAATATAAGTGAATGAGTCCATCAATCCAATTAGTCATTTTATTTAAAGTTTGAACATGAAAAATTTATACACGGGTAACTGTGAACGTACGCGAGAATTCTGACAATTCATATTCATTTATTTTAATAAAAAAGGATTATAGGTAATGAAAACCGCTTGGCAAAAATGTTGAAAAGTCTTAAAAAAGCCCAAAAAGACCAGGGTCTTCCGGTAAACAGGTATTTATTGACTGAGTTATGTGTGCCTATTTGTACAATGGCCCCCATAGTGATTGACCAGTGAACAATGAGTAACCATTGCATGTGGCAAACTTTGATAGATTAGCTAGTGAATCTGTCGTTATGCCGTGAATTGTCAAAGTAATGACATAGAAATGATTTGTAATTACACTTCCGGTGCACGCTAGAGTAAACTCGTGATTCCTATTACGGCTTAACGTCGAATTCTCCCATTATATAAAAAAGGGATAAGTGCCATCATATTTAAATGTAGATAACTTGACAAAATTAAATTCCAAGGCAGCTTTGACAATCATTTTTAATATGCACGAATAGTGACAACACTGTTGCCTAAAAAATGTCTTCATATCCAAATGTTAAAAGCTTTCACAAATGCAACGGCCTTGCGATCGTTCATCTCCTTGTTGCCCAGCAATTAAATGACCTCTTTGGTATCCCTAATTATTCCAGGTTCAAGGTTATTCAATGAATTTGGAAGGAAGGTGACTTCAGAGCAATGTAATGATAACAAAATGGATGACAAATATAGGGAAACTTCATTGACAATTGTGTATAGTTAATTAGCTGTTGTGAGATAAATAGACGCTTTGCCGTCTTATTCTGCTAACTCAATTTGAATTACATCCCATATGACACACCCTCAAGCATTTAACGTCAAATTAAGTCTTCTGAGGAGATAGATTTGTCAAGAAAATTGACATTTTATTACTTGTAAGATTTCCTTGATTCTTGAGTGATTAGAGTATTATTATGACTAGAAGGCTAATAGTTATGTCAATTAAATTAATAATTTGAAACCTTAAAGGAGAGTTTTGCTGATTAGATTATCTTGTTCTACTCGGCAAATCAAAGACTGGCATTCATCTTCCTTGGAAAGCATCTAAGCACTGGAAGCAATACGACAATCTAACATTAAACAGAGAAATATTATCTGAAAAAAGGAGGAAAGCGACTTTTAAAAGTTGAATCTTTCTACAGCATTCAACGAAAAGGTGCTAATTTTTTGGTACTGCATATGTTTCTCTCAAAAATGTAAAATCCAGGGAATGTCTCCGACTTATTTAATGGCTTTCTGAGCTTATGGGCAAATTGCTCAGTTTAATAGTC
The DNA here is from genome assembly GCA_900617975.1 of Rodentolepis nana. Taxonomy (NCBI): domain Eukaryota; kingdom Metazoa; phylum Platyhelminthes; class Cestoda; order Cyclophyllidea; family Hymenolepididae; genus Rodentolepis; species Rodentolepis nana. Next base: position 16,138 of record UZAE01000437.1, on the reverse strand, counting down.
GTCTTAGGTCTACCGATAGTTTAGATATTTGCAAATTAATTGGACTTGACATAATGTTGATCGCTAGAGTTTACTCAAGGCAATACGAATTTGATTTAAAACGTTTAATACTGCCACAAAATTTGACGCTATGTCCATCCGTATTTCTTATAAATGCTCAAAAGTAGTAAACGAATAAAAGATCGTGTCTAATTGTTCAGTAAAATTATCCTGGAGCCCTATTACAGCCCTACTATATAGTATACAAATGACAAAGGCTATAATTAAAATGATGATACAAATGTTGATATATGAGGTGTGCAATAGACTTACCTCAACATGGTACACCCTGAGCAACAAATACTCATCCGGCAAAGAGTCGATAAGCTGGCAGTTAACTTATGACTTCAAACTACCATCACCCCACTGTACGTCATATTCCACCACTTTCACAATACTCACCTCACCTTACCCTTTTCCCTACCTGTGTGTCTGTCACTTCTACACTTATGAATCACTCTTCTGTTCCACCCCTCCCTGAAGTCCGAAGTCAACTAAATGGATAATGATAACTATCATAAATCCTGCTATTTGGTATAAATAAATGCTGATATATAATTATATCCACTATACAGTACACTTTCATTCGTGAAATTACACCAAGTCATTTTATTCTAGATTAGTGGCTTACCATTAGTTAAATCTAGGCCGCAATTCGTAGTATTGATTTTTTGGTGTGAATATTTTAACGTATTTGGCCATTCAAAGCATTGGTTAATTGCTTCCTTGAAAAAAAACCATTAATTCATATCAATTTTAAATGATGTGCTACGTAAACATCCCACTCCGCAATGGCTGAAAGATCTAAATTTGTTATTTGGTTTAAAATTAATGCATTTCTAAATTTGCTTCCAGTTACCAAATAGAGGAAGTGTTTACGGTCATTCGTTTGTCATTATTCTGATCCATTTCACCATTTGGCCTTTTAAAGCAGACTTTTCAAGACCCCGAGATGTAGGAAATGAGAGATGTGGACACGGTTTCTGCAAGATTATGCTTACCTTGATTGGAAAATAAACTCCATAAATTCCATTCCACATTTGAGTGGCATTGTTGTGAAGAGAGCTTGTAGTGTTTAAGTAGTCTTAAGAGATTTGAATTAAATCACTTGATTTGCAGAAAAATATCGAATTAGTAAATAGTTCTCATTGACTTGTCCAATACCTATCAGCAAGACCTATCTATTGTACACATCTATTTATGTAGAGTCACCAATGTCGTCAAACGTAGATTGCCTCAATCGTACTTAACCAAATTATAAATGGCAATTATGAATTGAAAATATGACATTTTTATGGCAGAATATAATGATATGATTGGAGATTGCTTTCTAGTAAAGTTTATTGCCCTTTTCCTCTTCCCTGAGCAATGCTAGATTTCTTGCAATTATAAAAAAATGGGAGTTTGTGGCAAATGTCAAGTAGATAAGCAATTGATAAATAAATTTACCTAAGCATTGATCTGTAAGATTTGTTCCCTTTAAAATAAGCATTGTTGTTAATTTATAAACAGGTATACTAACTATCACCCGTAAATAACTGGATTTAATTTGATTAATATTGAAGCTTGTCAAATCATCCGTAGTAAAACCCAAAAGTTTACCTCATAGTTCAAATTGAATGCTACTTATTCGACATTATTACTGGTATATAATTGGCATTTTTTTCAACGAAATATCCAAAAATGCATTTAACAGACATTTAAAGAGCATACCCCATTTGTCTTCTTAAAGTTTCTAAAAATTTTAACTCTGGTTACTCAGAAGGAAATTAGTTCATCGAAGTTTGAATGAATAGTAACAAGTTAATTCAATTAACAGAATATGATCGACTCCATCTGTTTGAAAGACCGGCATTTCGAAAATTTGGCTTAAATGACTTTCGGACTACGAATTACTTCTTCCTCTTGAGACAGCTTAATTTGACCAAGAAAAGTGAAAGACCATTTGCACATACGAAACAATGTAGTGCCTATAAATGGCAGGTCTCGGAATTCGTAAGAGTTGACACATCAAGGAATAGAGGTGGAGGAAGAGATTGGGACGGAGGTTGAATTTTTAAAGGGAACAGGAACAACAGAAAGGGGTGGGAGGTGTTTGGGTGGGGGGAGGGGGGAAGAGGGAGGATGCTCACAACTCACAAATGATGCGTATTTACGCGTTCACTCGGTTTCGTCTCCGACAGCTGAGAAGCAAAAGTTTTCCCAGAAATAGCCACGCCGTTTCAAATACAGTGGCATTTTCACAACTATAACGTGGAACGGACAGGCCACTCTACCTGTCTGTATCCCTAAATTCCCTTTTGCGTTGCAGGATGCGTGCCTCCACCCTCGCACTAATGAACGCTAGCGTAAGTGGAGTTACGGCCGTACGTATGTGATACCAGGGGATCAAGTAGGTCGCTAGGCCATGAGTGGCTGCGCGCCTATACACGCACAGCGCGCACAAATGGACGAAGAACACGCAATTGCAGCAAGTCTATAATGGCCACAGCCATCCCATAGCCACGATTACCTCCACTACTATCCTACTAAGGCAAGAGAGCCTGTATTTGCCATTTCTACTTGTGCATAACCACCACTCTCGTCACCGATCTCCATCTCATTCCCAATTAACAACTTTGACCTTATGCTGACTGCCTGGCACTGGATGCTAACGACTCGAGAAAACAGGGCTTAAGCCCATTTCCATATCAGCCCATGGGATTATTATCAGTATTACTGACACACAAACAACTGCCGAACACCACGTCTTCTATCCTTACACTTCTTTCTCTTTACAAGTCAAGTAAATACTACATTTAAAAGGTAAAACAGCGCCGAAACAGGCAAACGGGTGACACTTTGGCTCCCGTGAAGCAGTACCAGACGAACTGACATGAATCCTGAATCGGTACTTAGAGCAGGGAAATTATTCCAAACGCAGTATGGTGGCGATGGTGTGGATTTTATTGATCAACTCAATTACCAATACACAGGAGGTCTAATGGTGATTTTTATCGCAATAATTGGTGTTCGGCAGTATGTCGGTAAGTCCACCCCAATCATATCTACCAATATATATATCCACAAATTGAGTTAATACCAATTAAACCATTGTTTGCTAAAGCCCACTTTTACGATAGCCACACAAATTTCAATTCACCATTTTCTACTCATATCATTTCCAATCGAACTTTAATTGGAATATATGTTCCCTAGCAGGGTTTACTTTGCTTTTACTCTTAAAATAAACGAGGCTGTTGTCAAAGCTGCTTCGAAGGAGACCACCATGTTTTATGCTAAAAGTAGAGCCAAATGGTGGATTCATTCAAACATTTTTTCCCACATGTTCTCTTCACCCTGCAAGGGTAATAGCAGGAGGTGGATAATTGCATTTGCAAAAGAATTTTTGTCTCTTTGTTCCTGCATTTGAGTAAAATGACTATGTCCCTGTCTTGGAATGGAAGAATTCTTAGTTTGGTCTCGAGATGACTGACTTCCTCTTCTTTACACAGCATAACTTCAAGTTGGAGCGTTATTACTATCCGAGGCACGTAGTTCCGCGCTAAGCTTTGGTGATCGTCCCATGAATAAATAATACTTCCGTAGCTCTGTCCTCGTCCTCAGTTCTGAGGCTTGCTTGATTTGAATTTGCAGAGTTTTTGTATTCTTTTTATGAGTGAAATCTAGGTTGAAACTTAACCTATTCTATTACCAATTTGGAAAATAAGTTCACCGATAGAGCACAATTATATATATATATGCATAGATATAACCATTACAAGTTTAATCCTCACTAAGGCGATAAAAATTTTCAATTATTTACTAGCCGAGGTAGAAAAATGTGTTTCACTCCATAATACTTCTTTTGAAGTGGAGCTATTTCTTTCTTTTTATTAAAAAAAACTTCTTAGAAGTTATAAGAGGAAAGTCATTCCACTGTAAGCCTTCAATCTAGAAGACCGAATCCCAAATGCTTCTTTATCATCTTGACATTAATTCCCAAAGTCGAATTTGTTTGGGTTTCAGTGTAGTTGTCATTTGTCTTTACTTTTAGTCACATTGGCTTTAAGGTTAAAATAGTCGGGACGATATTTACATATCATACTGATGAATTAAAATATCCAAAGTGCTTTCAATACCTTTGACTTATGATAAAATTTCCTTAAATCGCTTTACCAACTGCATGATAAACACTGAAGCCTCATAAATTCGAAACTGAATTTCCAATTTCTCATTTAAGGAAAGCTAACACATAATGCTTTAATGAATACAAATATTTAATTAAATTCCTGAATTAGGTAAAGAGAACAGTCATACAATTTATTGATTTCACCTAACGGAATATTAGGTGTGGAATATGTGATGAAAACTTTCAATTCCTATGAATTTTGCTTAAAGTTTCATTAAATGCAGAGTCTTTTACATTGGCTTTGGTTCTTTTTATTTTCTGAGAATCGGGAAACATTCCTTTATTAGCTAATATGCTACGGTATCATATATACACTCAGAGTCCATTTAGACCTGCCTATTGTCTAATTTGTTCAATTTACAGAGATATATTGGCAATAAACTTGTTTTAATCGTCATAATTCTGTGCGCGGAAAATGAAATTTCTCCGCTGTTGCTGGAATAATGCAATGTCGCAACAAAATGTTTTGTTTTGAATGCGCATTATTGTAGAAATAATTTTGAATTTTGTGATGAGGTAAGAAAACGAAGAAAAATGGTCGACTCATGATTTTTGAAGTCTGGTGACTACGTCGATTTTATATCATTAAATTGACAAAATTTTAAATAAACTGCAGATGGAACTTGAATGCTTGTAGAAAGAATATGAAATTTGTAATAATGCGATATTTGATAATCAATAAAATTTATTTGATTAATGACAATGCTAAAGATTATAAAGTTCTACTCATAATGCGGTTAAATAATTATTTAAATAGGTTAATTTTCTGCTCAATCTGTTCTGAATAAAGACACGCGGTAGGAATGAAGGATTTCACTTCCGTTAAAGGCGGATTTCCGGGCAAATAACTCTACCGAATTTAAATGGAACTTTTAGAACAAGAAAATTTTATTTAAGTTAGGTAGGATGGATAGATGGAATGATCAGGGAGCAAGTCTATTGGAATTCATTGGAGTTTGGAGATCACCTACTTCTCTGCTGTGAAAATAACGCATTATCAAATAATTACGAATCCATCTCGGAAAGGAAGGTGCTTAGGAGACTTCAGGCTATTTTTGGAATACATCTCTGTCTTCGTATGCGATATTTTACCCAAAAACCATTTCCTACATAAATTAAAAGATTTGTTTCGCAGTTACCTTTTCATTATACTTCTTGAAATCTCGTAAAGTTGAAGTGAAATAGCAAATAGAGGAATTTTCGTCACAGATTAAATACTCCATTGTATAAATTTTGTTTTTAAATAGTTTGCAGATGGAGAAATGAGTTTGAAATAAATACAGCCTAACTGATTTATATAAAAGATTGTAACGTTATGCTTCAGGTCTACAGGATTGAAACCTGATTAAAGATACAAGCATGACAAATGTATCATTTCAATTACAACTTTGTTAGCTTCTCCCATTTCATGCTTTGCATTCAGAATTCAACTAGGTAAAACTTTTGATTATTCCTGCAATCGTTCAATATTTCAATCATTTCGAACCTCCGTTCATTCACTGCAAGCTCATTGAAATCTTGGTTGAAATAATTTGGAATATTTAAATAAAAAAAATGTGTATATACAGGTTAGGAATGACACAGTTAATCTTAATTGAGTCACTCACTAAAATAACTGACAATAATTGAAAGATTTTCAGTCTTCGAGAGTCATTTTGGTTAGTGAATTAAGCCAAATTATCAACACTTCTTTTGCTAATCATAGCACAAGATTTATTTGCTACCTAGTATAGGAACCTAGATAAAAAGATGAAAATTAATTTTATTTAATACAAAGTAAGAATAGCCATTTCGCAATTTTAAAAGTAATTTTCTCTCTACTGAAGTAATTAAATCAGTCGATTTGCTGAATCATTCGCGCGCAATCTCTCTCTCGCTTTCTCTGTATGAGCTGTGATTGAGCGAGTTGGCGATATCTGACGTTGCGATCAAAATTGTGACTAGCTGCTGATAAATTTGAGGAGTTTTGTCATAAGCGGCGTAGTGAAACCTCAATCTTCCACTGGGGGTTATTTGCGAGTATGAGTATGATGATAGTGCGATCAACACCCGGTAGGATCTTTTAAACCTCTCATAGCTAATTTATGTTCTTCAAACTAGAAGAAATTCGAAGCAAACTAAATCTCCCCTTAAGCGAAAAAAGAATGAAAGTAAATAATAAAACGACGCCTGGGTCGGAATAATAGTGCAGAAAATTTTGGCAAAATTCATCTGGGTGAATTGAAGGCTTGTCTGCAAATTGATACAAGTATTTCCGTTGTCGATAGACTACCCGTTATTTTAGAACGTAGCAACAAGATCAGATTAGATAAATTTTGAATTTAAAAAAATCGATCATTGGAAGGATAAAAGGTGAGTCGATAAGGATCCTTTATTTCAAATTGTCACTGATTTATGGATTTGAAAATATTTGGTATAGTTAGAGTTATACTTTATGCATTGACCATTTTACCTTGAGTGGGTCGAATTCAAAGGCAAATCGAATTTGTTCAAACTCCAAATATGACTTGTATTTGAAAGGCTATCTGATATTCAGCATTGGATATAACATCCAATTTCCGTAAGGAAGTTTTTTGCTGGCTGACCTCGAATTGAGGTATGACAGTTGGTTAATAAAGGATTTACTCAAATGATAGCATATTTGAGAGGAATAATTCGACATTTAGACATTAATTTGGCTTTTACTCTGATTATCATAATCAGATAGTGTTTCTGATTAAATCCAATCGCAATAGGGTTTTTTGGAAAGTTTATTGAAATCTAAAAAAATGATATTTTCTTGTGATATTTTTGCTTGAGTAAAAGACGGAACTATCTTGTACCAGGGGGAATTTCAGCGTTAGTTAATGGATATATGGAGGTGTCATTGCAAACTACTAGTTCATGTGTTAAAACTTGGCACGTGTATAGGTTTCCTTTCAGCAGATTAAAATAGTTGAAAAATTTGTTTTTTTTCGTTTCTTTCTAATATGTAAGCATAATAGGAACGGCTGGGTTATCTGCATTTCATTAACGGAGGTCTGGGTTATATTGCGCCATATTTTGCTCTAATAAGCCATATTAATTAGTCAGTAAGTCATAACAATGGCTCAATTAGTATCTGCACAGATTACATTAATACTGCAAATATTCTAGTATTTACACAAATCGTACAACAATTCAACATATTTTAGTAACATTTTCTGAGTAATTTGCGTGATTCGTTACAAAAAACTAAAGATCAACCAACGGTGTGCCCTACTTTTATTGTATTTGTCTATTTAGGCATTTGAGAAATGTGTCATTTATTTGGTTAAAGTATTTACCACGATTTAAACTAAATCGCTTTTACCTAAACATTCATTGAAGGCGTGAAATATCTGCCGATTTCAAAAGGGCCAACACTAATACAAAAATATTTATCGATTGTGTTTAGATAATATTCGAATAGTTATTGTCAATCTGAGTGGCATTATTGATTTGTGAAAGTTTTAAGCATGGATTAACTTTTACAAATGGAAATTTTTTATGATTTATTTCTGCAACTTATCAATAACTGACACGAAACAAAATTATGGTTCCATTTACCGTGGTATGATAAGATTGCTAAGATGAGAAGCGCGTGGAATTAGGTCATTTTCTAGAACTTTCCCCCATCTGATTCCAAACTGTGGCTGGAAATAATTCAGTAGCTGTGTGTCAGATTAAAAACGGGTGGGATTAGAATTCAATTTATTATGTTTAAAGTTTCTGCGACATTCTAGACGAATGTGAAAAATGGTCACCAACCCAGACGGAAGGGGTACTAGACGTGCTTGGTATACGCCCTCATCGTGTCTGTTCATAGTTTTTTTGGTACTAATTTAATTTGGGAATAACCACGTAATGACATTTGAAGCCAACATATTTAAACCGACACAATGACGCCAAAAAGAAGAATAATTTAATCGAGCAAAAGATTAACTATCCAAACGTAGATGTAGGTCTATTTGACCACTTCAGTTCATTAATGAACTTGTTATGCAAAATAGTTTAGAATTCTTTGTTTTATTTCAAGTATATTCGTGTCTTCTATTATTTATTCAAACAACAGAGCATGAGTACTTTTTAGTTGCACTTATTTGAGGAATATTTCATTTCATATGGTCTATAATGCGGCTTATAAAAAGCCCTGTTTTCAATAAATCACATTGCTAACTTTCAAATCCGCTTAAAATTAAGTAACTGCAAGTAAGATTAAAAATGCTGATGTATCATTCGATTTTGCTTGAAATTCAAACTATTCAGGATTTTGTTTTGAAACATTTAGGTTGAACTTATGCAATACAATGTTTGTTTGTTATTACTAGGTCCACGCATGTAAGCCTACAATAATGCATCACCATTGATAATTACGTATGCCTAATTTAAAAACTACATATTATTATTATTATTATATTATGCCGATTAGATTATTTAGTCTAGGTAGTTAGGGCGCCTGAAAGTACATACAAGTGTATGGCGATCTACGATTAAAGTTAAGGTGTCCACAGTGTTAAGTTGGGATGGTTAAGCATTTGCCCATCCAATAAACCCCCTAGTCGATTCGCATCCAGAAAGTGTGAAATTTTTTTGAATTGTGATTAATGAATTGGTTCGATGTGGGAGTACATTTCACATAGTTTTAAGGGGTTAGAGCGCTTGTCAATAGAGGGGGTGTTTTCTGGGACACACTCTGTGTCCTCAATCTGAGACGGGTTATGAAAGTTTTATTAACTATGGCAACCGCAACAAATACAATGAAAGCACTAACTCTAATTAATGATATTGTTTTAAAAGGATCACATTTTATGTAAGTGCTAGATTCCTTTTGGTGAAAAAAAGTAGGCTTCTACATTCGCCTTATTTCAAACCTTTAAGAACTTCATGATGTGGAGATTGGAGATTGAATTATCCCTCCTCCACTTGAAGGCTTAAGTTTCAATAAGGTAATTAAGAGTGGATTTTAACCTTTTAAAAACAGGAAGTTAAACTCTGAGGGTCATTGTTAAAATAATTTTTTCTCTGTCTTGGTTAATTTGGGATTTTGGTCCTTGATCGCTGTTTTCCCATTAGATCAAATGTTGGACTGAAAAATATTCTCCCATGAGCTTCCAATTTCTAAGAAGATGGGTATGGGTTAGGCACAAAGAGCAGTCATTAGTCACGTAAGAAAATGGTGTAAGCTGTAAATTCACTAATTAGCCAAAGTAGTCCCCCATAATTGCTTCAGGTAAATGTAACAAGAAAAGAAAATCGAGGAGCAAAATGAATGTGGAAAAGACTTAATTAATTGTGAAAAAAAATAATTTCGGAGACAAATCACTTGGTTGATAATGGAATTATGGCTTAAAAAGGGTTTGGCATCGAAAATTTTGAATAACACAAATGTGAATGAATATTTTCTTCAATTTATCTCTCTGCAAGCTTTTTACCCTTATGAAACGTCGTTTTCCATTTCTTGTTAACTCAATGTTTTAATTCAAGTTTTTTGATGACCTTCAAAGAAATGCCCAACATTTTCTTCAAATCTCTTCTTCCTTTAAAGTAGAACATTGTAACTCACCAAATTAGTTCGCACGAAAAATGCTTTACTATGCGTTCACTAGTCCTATATTCTGTCTATATTTATTCAAATATTTGTTTAACTAATGAAGAGTGTTTACAGATTCCAAAATTCAAATATCATATTATCTGAGCACAAGGCAATTTAGTGCATAATTTAGCGCGCTGATAACTAAATCTTTTCCAAACAATAGGAAGATTGGAAGTGGGCTTTTTTGGTGACACCCTCCCTTAATTTCATTTGACATTTTGACTGATAGAAGTCTCTCTTATAAATGCAAGTAAGTTCCGACGTAGTTGAGAAGATGATGATTTCGATATCTTTTATGCAAGAAATTTGCGGAGTAAGTTGTGAATTTTGTTACAACACTTTAATTTGAAAAAAAGGTCAATAAATGTATGTGTGCCAAAATTATTAACAGATAATACCATCATATTTATTTGAACAAAATTAGGTAAGATGAATTCTAGTTCGATATGCAACAAAATGTGGGGTATATAGTGTGAAGATGTTTATTACTCATAGTAGTGCTGTCATTTTCCTTCCCTATGGAAAATATTTTCCCTCTTGTACATTTAATGCAAATATTTTTATTTTTCTTGATTAGAAGTCTTTGGTACATTTAAATAATTTCATTGTTTCCTTGAGGAATTTTACTGGGATGATGGGAGTTAAGAATAGATAGTTTACTTTTTTTTCGTTGACAAACATCTTCCAAAACTGTCCTCAAGTTGACTTAGTTGTTCAAATCGTGAAGGAAAATATGATTTGCTAATGGAGTTAATCTCAGATACTTTGTATATTTAAAATGTGCGCGCCTAAAGGCTGAAAAATTATGGCCCTACTTTTGAAAAGCATTGACTATTTAATTCGCTTCGTTCCCATAAATTTGTTTGAGCTGTTACTAGACGTAATGGTGATGTTGATAATCTCATTTGAGAAAAAAATCTACAATTTAATTCATTGATAGCTGAACTTTCGTAGTTTTCGAAATGTGACATTTCTTCCGTATGAACGACTTATAGCTGGAAATTAGCTTATATATATGACTTAATGTTACAATAGGAGTTTAATAACAATGCCAACTTGTAATCCGGTCGAAATTCCTTCGGAATGGCGTAAAATGCGCTGTTTTATCGTTAATTCGCAAGGTGGTCTATTAGTCTTTAAAGAGATTGTTTAATTAAATGAAGAATAATCAATAAATATGTATATATATATATATATATATATATATATATATATGTCTCTCTTTAACCCGAGAGAGGCACGAATAATCCCTGGTGTATTTAAATCTTACAAATATAAGCAAGTTGATGCAACTGTAACACTAACTCTCATAAATAATGAAAAAAAGCTAACGAGTTTAAAACAGAAAAAATAGGGGTCAGAAATGCAGGAATAGTGGGTTTTAAAATGCTTGCACTAATTGCAAAAATACAGCACCGTAGCTAGAAGCTTAAATTAAGCAAGTCCTTTGAAGTTGCGACTTAATCTTACCTTCACTTTTTATTGAACTCCAATATTGCTCCCATATTCAAAGGCTTTGAAATTATGCTCGCCTTAACGTGGGAAATACTAATGGGGACAACATTAAACAAGCTCCATTCGATTTAATTAATTTGGAGTGACTCCAATTTAGGTTACTCGAGAATTTAGGGCACAAATTATAGCCAATTGGTTAGGCTGGAGGTGGGGGGGGGGATATCGATTTATTATTGGATGTTGTTACTTCCATCACATGCATCCTTACTCTTTATTTTAAGATTTTCATTGGAAGACAAAATTGTAGTTTAATGGGTAAAATTTTGCACATCATTATGCTCCACTCTCTCGGGCTAATTACCCACCATTTCCTCTTCCTTCGTCACATCTCACTCTCACTTACTCACCTTCCACTACAGTCCACTTCCGTATTTTTCAGCCACCCCCTACTTTGCTTACAGAGCATTGAGGTTAGGGTGAGGCTTTTATTTGCTTAACGAAATACACATTAATGCAGAGGTAAATATCAAACGTAGTTATGCTCACGTCCCCCTCCCTGTGGGTTGAAAATTCCGCACTGCTGCTTTGTTGCGCAATCTCAAAAAAAGGTTTCTTCCTGACTGAAATATTCTAGTATCAGCCATTTTGAATGTACGCTGAGGCAACCAGGAAGACCTCAAGAACCTATTTCCTCTTGTGTATTTTGAATAACATTTATGGGGTCGCTTAAGATACTACTAAAATGGGTTTATATATATTTAATATCTATTTGTAATGCTTGAAAAGGGTATTTGTGTGGCATTATAAATTCATGACATTCTGACGCATTCGAATGCAGTCTTTGAGAAGGTATGCGTAAAAGAAGGAGATTGTTTTGAAAAAATTTATGAACTTTAACTGATTTTATCTGATTCCGAATTAAGGTAAAAAATTGTGATTTCGAAACTTTTTTTAGTGAATTTTGCATATTTAATTTTCTCCGATATGAAAAAAAATTTGATAAACACGCTTAAAACACTTATTGTAAGTTCATTTAAACAAAGATAGGTAAGATCCTGCGATAGGAAAAATAGGTTGTATTGCTTTAAATGAATAAATAAATATAAACATATATTCGTGTATTCCTTTATTATGCCAAATATGCATGGCATGGCTTTTCAAAGTTGTAGCGTTTAGAAATGCTCTTGAGGTGGGCTACATTTTTAGTATTTTCTCGCCAAGTATTCACATAGATTCCTCCATATTAATATAAAGCAATTCAAAATTGATTGGTTATTTTTAATTTAAAAGAGCTTTAGAACACTTCTGAACAATTTATCGGTAATTTACTATACACCATGTGACTCATCTGATAACATTGAAACCACATTTTTTCTAAAACACGAGCCAAACCGTGCAAAAAAGTTACCTATTTTTAATATTTTATAAGTCTTAGATACAAAAAAGATAAATTTTATCATCATTTAAAGAACCTATTCAAAGCTAATTTTGTTGAAATGGCAAAATATTGCTCTGACAAGCAATCAGCGCTTATTCTATCCATGTTCATAATTTTCCCGCTTTTTAATAATATTTTAATTATTGCATAATTGGTTATCTAGTGGAATTAATATTTTTTAAAAATATTTTTTGCACTGACAATGTTCTTTTAATAAAGAGTTGTTAATAGCTTTACTTTCAATCAAATGACCTTTACATGAAAAGTCCATTATCTCATATGAAAAACTTTTCAACGCATGAAAAGCCTCATTGATTGTTTGCCATTCTCAAGATACCAACTATTTTTGCACCATTTCAAGAATTACATTCACTGAGAGTTTGTAAAGAAATTGAAAGCTTACATTAATGTGTGTCAACTGTTTCTCATTTAAAGGGAACGAATATCAAATAGCATTGTGTACAATTTCTTAATTAGCTTTCTTACAAAAGATAAATTCACGATCTTCAATTCTTCATGTTCACTTTTTATGCACTGAAGTCGGTATGCATCAGGTGGTAAGTCAAAATATGGTTCAGAAATACCATCAACTTTAATCAATAATCAATAATGCTGCCGCCAAAGTGCTGTATCTATTAGCTATTAGGAAGAAATGGCAACTAACGTCCTTATAAATGAATCAGTAAACTCATTTGAATGCATTTTAACGCAATTTCGAGTTTATTCTGAATGAGATAAATGCTTTTTTTTCACCCACTTCTTCAAAACTATGAAATATAAATTTCATCAGACAAAATATGTCACAAAGTCGTATGCGTTTGCAGATGCTGGAATTTGCATTGAAATTCAAAGTCATTTACTTCATAGTTGTGCCTGCTTTTTACCCTCTTTCCATATTTGCTTTTCTATTCTCGCAAAATTGCATTTTTCCATTTTCTTCTCTTTAGTTTTCATTAGCAAAAAATCAGATTTTTAAGGCGAGGTGATTATAGGGGGGGGGGGGGGGCGAGGAGAGGAGGGGGGTGGTTAAAATATGCCACGCGAAATTTTTAAAAAATTTAAAGAACAAAGAATGAAACAATAATTGGTACAAATTTCTATTACTATTTAAATTACAATTGGTAAAGTTTATAGTATTTTTAAAAGTAAGTGTTTTGAATGTTACATGCAATGATTAGTTGTCTTCAATTTTATTTGACAACTACATTAACGTTTGTTTCGTTAACTAGTGCGTTATAATTATTCATGAGTTAATTTTATCCTGAAAATAATTCTTTTCTGCATTAAAATGAAGCCTAATGTGTGAATGACAATTATTCTAAGAGTCTTAATGTTATTTATTTTGGGTATTTGCATTTGATTTGTTACGTTTTAGTATAGAAGAATTAATCTTGAAGGTTCATTGTTATTGATTAGATGATGACACACTGGCTGTTCGTTCACAGTTGAACAATTCTGTGCCCTATGGTAAATAAAAGTTAACTTTTATATTTTAAACTCTCTATCTTACAAAAATTGTATATTATTTATGTATCCAATCAATAAACAAACGGCAAGCGTTTTGATAGTTGTCATTAGCCCTTTAGTTGACTTTGGGCTTCACAGAGGGTAAGGAACATAAAAAGTGAAAAAAAGTTGAGAGCAGGGAACAGAAGAGTGCCTCACAGACGTAAAAAAGACAGACACAAAGGTAGAAAAACGGTGAGATGAGAACTGTGAAAGTGGTCGAATATGACATAGAGTGGGGTGATGGTAATTTGAAGTGAGAAGTCAACTGCTGGTTAATAGACTTTTACCGTATGAGCATACGTTGCCCAGGATGCACCACGTGGAGGTGAGTCTATCGTACACCTCACTTTTGATCATAAAACCACGTTCCAGCGCACAATAGTCTACAAAATAACTGTCTCTTTAATCAATCACTTTATGTAAAAATTTATTTATCACCTCCGGCGCTAATGATAAATATCGTAAAGCCTGCCGTTTGAAATAATATTTCTCACCTATAGGAATCGTTTAAATAAGTAGCTCAATTCACAGAAAATAAGATCTAACTGATCTTTGAAGGTGATTGGTAATTGTATAATTTATGGTGGCAGGTTCTTTGATAGAACGGATTTTGCAACATTAAGTTATTGACTTAATGTGTTGCATTGGCCTAATAACAAAACATTTGGAGACAGCAATCAATTTTGATATTCAGCGTTAAAAGAATTCTTGTTATTTATTCACCTTATCAATACAAAGTACTTAAAAATTGAACTCCTAGAAGTATTGCCCAAAAATCAGCACTTAAAATATTTCATTTTCAGTTTCAAGCTATTTTTAAATTGAAATTAAAATTGCGATATAAGCTGGTCAATACTCGTATTGTAAATAAAGGAAACTGAAAGAGTATTCAAGACAGTTTGCAGGTTTTATAAAAATGATTTATAATTGAAGTGAGCTTACGAATATAATTTACTAGCACCATTGGGACTAAGATGATCTTAGTTTACACATTATTAATTGGAATAAGAAGACATAAGAACGAGACATTGGGATAATTGAATAATCCAATTTTTCATTAGTATTCAATGATCTCTAAAATATAAATCATGGGTAGATAATTGTAATCAAGGGATTAATAAACATGCGTTTTTCAAGTGAGTTCCATTAATCGTATTGGTGCTATTCAATGAGTTGGGAATTTATTTTCCTCTTAATAGGAATAGTAAGGAGCCTCTTTTTTATGAACAAAATATATTAGAAAATACTTCTAAGTGATAGTTTGTAAAATTTTAAATTAAATAAATTTTTCATTAGAACAGTTTTATTTTTTAACTCTCCTTGGTAAAATTCATTTTTCCACCACTTCACATGAATACCTTTTTTGCATTCTTAAATAATAAGCCTCGACTTATGACTGTTTCCCTGCCACGTTCAATATTCACTGCTATGCAGAAAGCGATTTAATAAGTAAATATAATAATTATTTTCATCTAAGTTACGAAATCTAAATTTAAATGTCCCTCATTTGGTGCTAGGTAGCGTTGCTCTATATAGATTCACTATCCCATCAATGAACGAATTCAAATGGTATATTTAGCATTTACACATTTTATTTACTCAAATCTGTTCCAATTTATCGTGGACTGCCAGTAATAGTCACCCAAGTGACATTTAAAATATGATTTTCAAAAAATGGTTCAAAAGATTAATTTTAATAAAACTGATAGTAAGTTTGAGACATGGGCCAGTTATTGACGAGCCAGAGAGAATTTTCAGTATTGGCGAATTGCTATAATTACAAAATTAAAGAAAAACCCGTATTTCCGCTTTAAATTTATTTATTTATATTAAATAGCTGGCGTTTTGATGGTTATCATGAGTCCTTTAGTTGACTTCAGGCTTCACAGTGGGGAAGGAACATCAAAGTGAAAAAAGTTGAGAGGGAGGGGGG
>UZAE01000436.1:0-23523 GCA_900617975.1 Rodentolepis nana | reverse complement strand
GGGGGGGGGGAGGGGGAAATGAGGATTCTGAACGAACCTAACCTTTCAACTAGAGCCTTATTTAAAATAAAGCGAAACTACAATAGGTTAAGTTGGTTGGGTAGGGCGTAAGAACTTGACCACCTTAATAGAAACAGCAGGAAAGTCTATCATTAATTGCACTACTAGTGAATAGCTGCAGTTAAATATATGCAAGGCACAAATACATCAGCAATTTTTTACATTATTTTGAATCGAACTAAAAATATCACAAAACATTCCAGCACTTCACAAACCTTACTTGCCTATTTATGCTGGAAATGGCATTTAATCATTTTCTGTTTATTCGATTTTACAATGGCTGTTAAGAATTGAGAGTTCATACGTAAACATTCGTTTAGAGCCCAGTTGGCAAATTGATCAGGTGTTACTCTTTTTACATTTTTGATCGAATTTTAGTTTATAAAGGCCGCTTAATTGTTGCATAATTGTTTACTTTGCAATAGAAAATATCAACACTCAGGGAGGATAATAATCTCTTGCTTAACTCGGAAAAGATCAAATAAATTCTTACTCCCAAACATCGTGGAAAAACCGCTGTATTTCCTGTTTATAAAGTTGATGATTTCTCTATTTATCTCATTTCTTTTAACAATTTCCTGTAATAATCCATTTATTTGCCTTAATTTTTTATTGATGGTAAAAATGGCATTTTCTTCTATTCGCAATATTTTATTTACCATTGTTACCTTCAAGTTCAATTGTTAAATCACATGAAATTAATTCACCCACCTTAGTTTGACCAATACGATGATTCTTGAAACCTATTAATGAATGACTATATAATAATAACTCAATATTCATAATAAAGCAAATTGCTATAATTAATAATATCACTTATTTTCAGGGCAGCATCAGTGCTTATATTAGTTATTTATTTCACAGCTTACTTTCGGGTAGGTGTCAGAACTGAACAGTCTGTCAATGATTAATGTGGATTCCCACTTTATTGTGCTAAATAAGACTATAAAACGAATTGACGGGGAAATAACTAAACCAATAAACTGAATAAGTTTTTTACTAAAATAAAGGGATAACATACAACTTTTAGATTTTATAAAACTGAGACTGCATTTAAGATACACACTGATATCGAATTTATGATTGGGTTTTCATTTATCGTTTAAAGATTTGAAATTTTAATTTAAAAAGACCTACTAGTAGCTGTGGAGGAGTTATATAAATATCCGAAAAATATAGGTCAATTAAATCCTGTGAACAAACTCTCCATTCTTTGTGTTAAGTAAGTAATAAAGATTGATAGCCTCTATGGGAAAAATCCCGCTAAATTGGCAACAAGCTTCTTCTATTTGCTACTACTATTCATCAGTTTGACAACACGCATTTTGCAGAGTAATTATTTATATTTCTTTCACTGATTTAAAAACACTTAAAATCAATATAGAATTGATAATCTACATATAAATTTAATAAGGTGTCATAATTAATGTGATTGATGTATGTGATTAAATAGACATTATTCTGAATTAATTTTGTTATGCATAAATGCAAAACCTATAAATTTCAAAGAGCTTAATTATTTATTAATACGTCATAGTCATTACTTTAAAGTAGAAAGATGAATATTTATACTTTAATAAAGTTTGTTTAAATTTATTAAATTTATTGTATTCGACCTTAAAACGTTTTATTGCAATCTGCGCATGAATTGAAGTAAACAATAGTCGCGGAATGAGCGGCGTTAAACTGTATTCATTTTATGGATTATCCTTTAGTGTTTTCTTCCTTTTACTACCCGTCGTTTACAGTCTTTCACGTGAATTTTCAGAAAGTGAGTGCCTATCTTATATACTTTTGCTACCTAGTTACAGCAAATTAATTATATCTTTGGAACAAAATATCAATAAAAAATACTATTGCAATAAAATTAATTTCCTTTTCTTTACAATTATAATCCCTTTATACTTTAACTAAAGATATTGAAATTCGTTTACATTCTGTTGTAAGCGATCATTTATTAACATGAAACGTCTCCAATTTACCTAATATATCAGAGTTAAGCCAAATTCAGCACAATATTATGTCATCTTTGGAACTTTGTGCTATTTTTCATATTTACAGAACCAATTTTTGTTTGTTATCTTTTAACTCAACTTCTGATTCTCTAGTTTTATTTAGATGTACAAGTGTTTACCATGACATTTAATTGCTTAAATTTGATTATGTTTTAAAGAAAAATTTTATAAATCGATTTGGTTTCATCGTAGAAAACCCTTTTGCATAGGTATGTCTTTTCAAATTTTATGTTACTGCATGATTGTTTATTTGCATAACGTTATCACGAATTTATATGATTTTCTAAACACTTTCTAATCAAATATATGGATTACATTTTTTATGTTAAAATGTACATGCTAGTCTCGGATACCATTTCCTTTGCTTAGATAAAATGTGTCTGAACATGTAATGTTGGTAGAAATTCATACGCCACTAATGAATCAATCTATATATCATAATTTCAAATTGCTTCAAAACTTGGTTGGCCTAAATGAGGGCGATTTCTTTATTTTAGAGGTTTAATAAAATGGATCTTTAATGTTTTCTAGCATTAAGTTTTCTTTACTTCTTTTCAAACAGAAATGAAGTTATTGAATAATAATAGTATCCTGTAAAGAACTACGTAAATAAGAGTATTTTGGTTTTATAATAATATTTGGTCAATGTTTGAGTTATTTCGCACTTAAGTCCACAGATTTCGTTGTCGTTGAAAATTTGGCTGCTTAAGTATACAGAACCATAGTTTTGTACAATTTTGTCATTGCATCTAACTTAGTTACTGCAAAATGTGTTAAATTCAGATTGTCTCACAAAATTTCGAACCGTGAAATATTTCGAAGATGTTAAAAGAAGACGATCTTGGTTATTAATTAAGGTAAAAGAGGGGATCTATAAATGGGACAACTTAGTTATTATTTCCGCCTTAAAAAATTGAGCCACTACATGAGATTTAATTGTTTGAAAGGCTCCCTTTTATTTTCAATATTTGTGTTCTTTTGATCGTCAATTAAAATAAACCTTAATTCAGCCATTGAGGATTCTAAAATAATTTTTTTCCCAAACGTTGTTCCAAAACGTTCTTTGCCTGTCTCTCTATTTGTCACAGTTTTTCGACTTTCCGAATTCGATTAATTGTTTGATTCCTAAAGTTTAATCAAGGAAGTTAAGTTTTACTGCTTTCGGTTAATTTTTCGTGGAAAAAATTACTGGCGTTAGCTTCACTTGTTATATGTTGGAGGCTGAAGAAACAAGTATTTTTTGAGATTTTATGTTGACATTATATACTAAATTTACCTTGGGATTCGAAAATCTTATTTGAGCAGCTCTTATTTTTCCTGTTTTGACAAATGCAGTTTAACTACAAAATCCTTAATTATTGGTGAATTTTTTCAATATTTCTATTTTAAATTTATTTTATCTACCTTACAATATTAGATTGATTGAATTAAATTGCTTTCAATTAGTGGTCATTTTAGATCAAATTTCAATGCACATTACGCGAAGTAAGTGAAAGGGATACTTTTAAATGGCAAGAACAGGCCGTTCAAAACAGTTTGCGTCTTGATATTATTTGGGCCTTAGATTCTCTCGTTCACTTCACTGAAGTTTTATTTAAAACCGACCTCTCCAAGGGGGTAATTTCCACCCTAAGCGTACAATCACCACAATTCTTTTATCAATCAAGGATCACTTGTATTTACCTACCATCCTTCCTCCCTTGAATACAAATGAATAGTCCTTCCACAGTGCGATCAAGTCTATTGATTCATTGTACGTCAACGGACTATCTGGAATGCCCAACTACCATGTCACTTCTTTAATAGTTCGGTTTACTTTCTTAAGCAGAAATCTTTTTCATTTATCAATTTCTTTTAACAAGAACTTTTTAATGCCTGGCCCATCCCATAAAGACATTTAAATAGTTCCGATCACCTTTTCAAAAGTTTGACCTCAATTACATTTGGCCATCTATTAAAAGATTTGTAGATATTTCTAGTAAGCAGTTTTTGATATTAGCAATCTACTGATCTTTTTTTTAATTTACCAATACCCTTACTGTCACGAAAGTAGCTAATATGTGTGAAAGTTATTCCGCTTTTAATTAATGATCATAAATAATTGCAAATCCTCCAATCTCATTCACTTTCTACCTACTTTACTACTCAGGTGCATCCCATCAAGATATTTAGGAAATAAAATTCATTTATATTTGTTTTTTAACCTCTTATTTAACGAAATATTTTCAAAAGGTGCTTATAGGACTTATACTTCTTTACTATATATGCAATGTCTTGCTATACGTGATTCATCCCCGTATCATCGTTTATCACAATCCCTAAAAAAATAAATTTTGCGGTCAGTTATGCCTAATGTGTTTTATGTCCACAGTCGTTAGTTTACAAACGTCTACCTTGTTTCCATTTCCAAATTAAGTTGAGATAATACAATTGATTTTTGGACTATGTTATTTCGGTTTCAAATCGTTGCTGAAATTAATTGGTACCGAATAAATCCAAAAATCCGTGTAAAATATGATGATAAGTTAAAATAAGTAAAATTTTATTTCACTTTTCCCCTACAATGCAAATTTGCTAAACTTAAAAGTGAATAATATTTCATTTTGTAACTTTTTTCCTCAGCAACACTTAGAATCTTGTGATTGTTTAAAATTATTATGTTGAATTGATTATGCATCGGTTTTGTATTACGAA
This sequence comes from Rodentolepis nana, assembly GCA_900617975.1. NCBI lineage: Eukaryota > Metazoa > Platyhelminthes > Cestoda > Cyclophyllidea > Hymenolepididae > Rodentolepis > Rodentolepis nana. Next base: position 18,754 of record UZAE01000436.1, on the reverse strand, counting down.
TTTTCTTTTCGATAGTCATGAGATTTTCATTCTAAAGCATTATTGCCAATTCGCTATTGTAGATTTATGCCATGTTTTCCCTAATTAAACCGTTCTAATTCAAATTATTTCGTTGAAGCGCTTTATTTTATTATCAAATACAGAGCCATTAGGAAAATATAATCGACTGGACACAAGATAACTTCATAGAATTGAGCTATGTACTGATATGTTAGACATATTTTTTTGCGATATCCGAGGTCACGAGTTGGAAATTTATCGGTGCATTCAGAACGATCTATTTCATCAAGAGGCAAATTTTTGACAAAAAAGCGAGGACAACTTTCAACTGCGTTTGTTTTAGCAATATTGACATATTCAATCTGTGTTTTTTATAAACCCTCAATCGTGTGAACTCATTTAAGTTCAACAAATGAGCTAGAGGAGGAATTCGGCAACATTCTGACGTCAATTCAAGTTACCAAAGGGTCCTCCTTCACTCTAATCATATTTTGAATAGAGCGTAGCTCAATATCTAATTAGTAGAAACTCGATGTTGCATAATTCGATAATTATATTGTTTCTATTGAACGATCGTTTTATAAATTAGGCATGCCTCACCATCTCATGCATTTTTGTTCCCGCAGAAAAGGAAGTCAAGTGTTTTGGCCTTTTATCTTACTTAATATGTGCTAGAATAAAATTGACTTTCATGTTGGTCTCGTGAAATGCGAATTTGTAGCTCTAAAAAGGCCCATTAAAAGGAGCAATCCACCACCACAATTTTCGCAAACTTTTCACAACCACAAAATATTTATTCCATCAGAAAGGGTAAAGGAAATTGGATTGAGGCAGAGCGTGAGGCACAGCCAAATAAAGCATTCAGTCAAATTTCTAAGGGGTCAAACTTGACACTTTAATAAGTGGTAAGTAACAAAAATCAGAGGAGATGGTGGCGGTGGCGGTGGTGGTGGTGGCGGTGGCGGTGGTGGAGAGGAGAAATTTCCTGATTATGTCGAAACACTTACTTGTCCGAGTTTCTAGATGGTGGATATTAAAGCTCTGATTCTGCTATAAGTTTCATAATTAAAAGATTATTAATTGCTTAATTCATTTGTCTGTTAACATATTGATGACCAGAAAATTCACGAAAAATGTCACCTATTCGTAGCTTTGATTAGTTTTTTGCCAAAGTATTGCGTGTTATTTGATGTAATTGTCATTGGAATCTTTTTCCCACTTAGACCGTGAGGCTTAATATAATTATGAAAAGTTGCTTTTTTCACTACACGACATTTCAACTAAAATAGTTCATTCTGATTTCGAAAGTGAAAAATTCGAGATTTTAAGAATATACTCCACTACGCCGCGTACTACTTGAACATCTCCCCAAGTTATTATGGTTAATTAATGAAGACAGCATTTTGAGTATAATAAAGGATCTATAGCTGAATAGTAATTGCAGCGAAGGGACTGGAGAGAACATGTTTTGATAGGGTCCTAGCCTATTACATTATAGGAAGGTTCAATTGTTGACGTCATGAAATCGAGTTGACATGAAGACATAGGGAACGAACTCGTTATCCGTTCTCCATGTCAAGAAGGAGATATCCTTTGACCTAGACGTTCGTCAACTTTAATGCTGATTTCTACCCTTTTATTGAATACGAACTTTGATGTAGAATAGAGATGTAAATTTATCCATCACATGATTAGTATATTTTGTATAGTGATTTTCTTACAAAATAAGTTTGTTTTTGTGGTTGGAGTGACTTTTTTTGTTGTTCTACGCTTACCAAGTAATTCAAATACTCTTTTGTCTTTTGGTTATTTTAAGTTCAAGTATTGAAATGACGGTTATTATAAACGTCATAAATGGACGTTTTTGGTGTACAAAACAGTGCCAATTAAACGGCCTGATGATTTTCAAAGTCCAAATTTAGTAATACCGTTTATCAACAAATTTTCTATTCTATTCACGTGCTGAGAGTCGTTTTAATTAGGTTAGCATTCATTTAGACGTAAACAGGATCTATTTTCTTTAATTATAATTCATGTTGAAATCTATTGAATATTATAATGAACAAGCTTTTAATATGTCAGTTATTTAGCCATTTTATTCATCTTGATATCCTTTTTTTCTGGCAAATAAATAACCAAACAGCACAAATTTATCTTTTCTGCATTTATATAAATAATGTGTTACTTTGTTGCATTTAAATGGACTTAACATTTTATTACTACTTTATAACTAAGCTCTAAAATTCCGCAATTTGAGTTAAAATTTGTGCATTCAAATATCTTTACCTGTTTTATAAAATTTTATCAGTATAGTAAAATTTTTTTTACAATCCACAGTTTGAACTGGAATCAGTTTCCTTCCTTATATAGTAAGTTGAAGTATAAAAATATGAAGTGGAAGATCTTTTAAAGAACTTAAAACATCGCGGTTAAAACTAGCGCTCCTCAAGAAATGCCCTGAAACATGCGATTTTGTTTCACAAATATGTCAATTTTAATTTTGCTTCTAATTTCTCACCATCTACTTCATTGACATTGCCACTTGCTCTACAAGCCTTTTCTTTTGCTGCTTCGTGCCATAATTCATATTTTAAACTGATTTTTCCGCATTTTATTGCTTTGGCTAAATCCAACTAAAATGTCAAACTTTAAAAGTATCCTAATGTAGTTGGTTTGCAAATCTCTGCAAAGATCTCCATCACATTCTAGCCTAGTTTCGAAGTACCGAAATTTCTTGAATTCAACATACACCGACTCGTTTGAATGCATACTTCTAGTTGAATAGGTTAAATTCGTATGTGCAACAATTTTCCCGACGAAAAATGCAGATCAGGTCAGCTTAGAAAATGGAAAGAAATTTGAAAAACTAGCGTCCCCAATTCATGACTTAGTTGACTCAGCTTAAAAATTGTGGTAAAAATGTGATAATTCAAGTGACATAAGTTCACTAATGAACTATGCTCATTTTCATCAAAATCAGGTATTTTACAGGCTCACTTCGATAATTAAAGGTGTATGTTCTTCTAGTTAACCATTCAAAAGGACAAAAAATACTATTTGCCCTCATTCGAATTAACAACGATAAAGTGTAGTTTAGTAGAGACATAACTGCTCTATTGGCGCATAAGAGGTATTAGTGATTCTCCATCTTATGCTTGCTCAAAAAACAGTAAATAAGTTTGCTGCCTAAGTGGCTTTCTCCTTATTCTCTCCATTACAGTTATTATACGTACATACACACACATATGTATCTTCGAGTTACTTTGGCACTAAGTTCTAAATTTGTTACCTCTTTGGACATTTTCTATTTGAGTCAAGCCTTTAAACCTTGACAGTTTGATGAATTGATTTGTGAAAAAGAAATATGTTACTATTATTCTTCACTTAGAATTGTCCAAAAGCCGCTAATGTGACAATACATGTTACTTGGGAAGTTGTTGCTCCAAGTCGCAATGGCACTTGAAAGTCGTGAATAATTCTACCGCATTTTGTAGAAAAGATTTAAACAATAATAGCGAGGCAGCTTTTGAGAAGGAATTACAGTGAACTAGAAGAATCAAAACAATTTGTTGCCAATTTCAACTCTTTTTATTGCGGTATTGATATCACATTCTTTAATTTGAAAAAGTTTCGCCAATCCAAATAAGCAATTTAGTATTTTTGGTTGCTAAGATATTGTGATGTCAATGCATTGTTCGCTTCCATAAAAGAATGCTTTCACACTGTGCAGTTCTATTTTGGATTCCTTTATTGCACATCAATTAGCTCCTTTCAACCCATCTTCCACCACTTGAAAGAATTTCGGTTTCCCGGTTGTTTCTTTTCCAATGATTGAACCATTGATATCCGATAAACCACAATAACCCTATTTAGCGTTCTTTCGTATGCTTTTTTACTAGTAGTTGTGCGTACTCGAATATAACCGATGCGATTTTACTCCTGTTATGCCCTAATACCCCATTGGTGATACCTTCTTCTCCTCTCTAGATCAGATTACATCAGACGATTGGCCAAAGAAGGTAGGCTAGTACATCACAGATGCACCTCAAATTAGTCTTTTTGGTATTCTTAGGCTTCTCTATTAAATTATAACCATTCGTTAAGGTAAACTTTTAATTTACATTTCATACCTGACTTTAAAATATTGGTAATAATTCCACAATTTGAGCAGTTTCTTCAAGTGAGAGCAATAAATCTGCGAATGGAATCCTAATATAAAGAACTGCACTTACTTATTGGTCGCAATCCTTTCATTTCAATTAATTATTCACTCAACATGAGTGTTGATCAGGCACATAACAGACCATACCTTTGTTCATGAAATGAAGATATTTACCCTTCGTCAGTTTTTTTTTCATGAGATGTTGGGTTCCATTGAGAGATCAGCACTCATATGCATCGAATCGTTGGTATTTTATTATAAAAAGTAAATTCTAATAAATTAAAAAAAGAGAATGTTTGACTTTGAAGATGAATCAGATTGGGCCGTGTCCATAAATCAAGAAATGATGGCAATTAGTGTGGTACTTTAATATGTCCACCTCTATCTATCGCGTGCTCTCCTTGTCTCCCATTGTGGGTGGTTGGAAAGCCCTTCCCAATTTAGTCCCTGTCTAGACAAATTTAAGATTTTACCATCTGTCGTGCTTCTTCTACCTATGCCCTTTTCATTTTAACCCAAACAGAGGGCGTGTGGTCTTCGCATTTTTGATCAGATTCTCTATATAGTGAGTGTGCACCTTGAAGCTGAAACCTAAATTGTTGTCAGATTGCTGCTGGGGTTAGGTAGGGAAGAATCACTTCATCTAAAGAATTCGGGAAATCTGCCCTATTTTTACTAAAATGTGTTGAGTAAATCTTTGTTTCTAGCATCTAATTTAAAAGGTGGACATTTGGTAGCATCGAAGAATCGAACTCTCGCCTTCGAAGGTATCTTCCATTCATCAATTGTATTAATTAGCTGGTTCTTTTATGAGTTGAGGGGGGGGGGAGACGGAATACAGAATGATTCATTTTGTGCAATTTATTCTTCTTCCATGGCCCTCGCTTAATTCTACAGAAAATTTTCACTGAAGCTAGTATTGAAATGAGGTAGATCAAAGGTTCGGCAGGTTAACCACCGAACCACTACTGACAGATCCCACTGACATTAAAATAGCACAAAGTGGATGCACAACTCCCACGAAAAGAAAAAACCTCATTCGTCTTTGTACATCTTCCAAAATTCCTCAGACCGGAAACCCCCATCATAATTTTAGTATTAAAGGGTAATTTTGCCCGCTCTTTCTCTCTCTCTCTGTGTGTGTGTGTGCGTGTGAATTCAGGGTAGCTATGATATAAAATCCAGTCACCATAATCTCCAAGTGGAAGGCGAAATAAAGTCGGCCTGCAAAGGACACCGAAAAGTCATAACTGGAATTCATTGATTGTCTTACCTATGATATGTCCCACTTTCTTCGACTACGGATGTTTCATGCGCACAAACGCAAATTTACCCCTGCCCCCCACCCCACCCTTTGTCCCTTTTTTAAAACTGACAATCTGATAGAAGGGAGATCAGTTTGACTTTTTACTTCCCTCTAGCAAATTCCATATTTGCTATAAATGCGCGATTCATTTTAATGCTATTAAAAGACAAAATTGAATTCCTGTAACTCTATTATTTTATATGTGTAATGTCAATAGAACTGTGAAGATCGACATTAATTTGTAAAACTGTGTACGGATTTCGCAATCTGTAAAAGTGAAATAATAGAGAACTAGTGGGAACTGCGGATAACTGTTTTTGTGCGGTTAGTTATATTAATATCTACCTCTCTCTCCCACACTCTCACCCCCTCTTAAGGACTGATTCATATCATGACCACAACTGCGAAAGGTCACAACGAAAGGGACGTCAAATAGAGGAAAAATCATTGTGCAAAAATTTCCGCAGTCAGTTTGATCAGTTGCATAACCATGTGGACTAATTCAATTCAATAATTAGTCCAGTATTGAGATTCCACTTATAAGAGCCTAATTTGGACTTCATTGGTAGTTGGCTATATATACATATTGCACAATTCAATCTTATGTCTTTGAAATAGGTTTGAAATTAGCTCGAACTTATTCAAAAGAGCCAAAAAGGAATGCATGATAGTGCCTTTGTGTTTAAGTAATCTAATGCAAACTGAATATTACATTTGGAACATGACTGCAGAATCCATTAGGAAAAAACATATTCTCTTGCAAAACCGGCAAATGTCCCGACCTTTAAAATTCATATGGTCCAACATTAATACTTCCTTCAACCCAACTTGAAACCGAGTTTGTTTCATCTCCTCGATAGCGTTAACGGGTCCCCTTTTCTCACTCTTTACCACTTTAGGAGATAGCTTAATGCTTAATTAAAAGAGCAAGTTGTTTTCTGCCTTAATATATTCCTTTGTTTCTCTTAAGATAGTTGTTAAGTCATGCATTTCAGTGATCAATTCAGAGTTCTAAATTTACCTTGAAGACTTAATTCAAACCATCAACGTGCAGAGATGAAGCGATCTTGATGTTTTACAGATCGCCTGGTCCTTTAAAGGTCACTTACTAGTCGTTGACACACAGTCACACACACACACACACACACGTGTCCCGAACGCAAATTTACACTTTTTAGATGCGACACACTTGACCCCCCCTATCGATTAACTTAATTGGCTATCCTTTACTGGAAGTGGCTTTCGGGTTTATTAGACTCTTCAATTTGCCTCTGATTTAATAAAAAGCGAATATATCAAAGCTTGTTTCCTGCAACCTGTTTGACGTTTTTGCTTTCTGGATGAATTCTCCATTTATCCTATGGAAATTAGACCTTTCACTTAAAATTCCATTATTTTAATGTAAAGACATCGAAATCAACTAGTGACTCTTCCTTTTAGACTGTGAAAAATGTCCAGCTCTCGAGGAATGTGAAATAGTCGTATGCTCGCACGAAGAACGAGGTGGAAAATTGGTTCCTATTACTGCGGAAAGTTGTGAACTCTCCTGTAACCATGTGGAGATAAGTTGTAAACGCTACCCCAATGGAAGGCTGGATTGGTATCCGTTTGATCCATGTGCTGTTACTACTACGACCACCCCGACTACAACTACTACCACTACTCAAGCCCCAATAATTCTGACAGAACATTTGTCTCCGTCTTACGAGTACCAAAATGCCCTTGAAACAACCGCCCAGGTCCCATTCTTTTTCACCTCTGGATCACATTCTAGTGACATGCTGCAAGACATGGACCCTGCTAGTTCTCTGGTTGAGCCACCTGCTCAGGAAAAGAAGCAGTCTTATGGGTTAAGTTGGTTGGTGTCTGAACCAGAACTTGAGCTAATCCTCTGGGTTATGTTTGGCGTCGCTTTGTTACTAATGCTAATAGGATTCGTTGGCCTTGGTGGCTTTGTCTGTTATCGAAGACGAATCAAGACGCAGATCAAAATTGCAACTGGTCCCCGATACTATGATGTCAATAGACAGCGAGCTTATGGTGTTGTTGCCTACGACACTAATACCTATAGTCCGGCCGTGGAATATGATAAGATACGCGGACTTAATGGTTCCTGTTATTGGTCTCCCCGACCAGATTCCCGTGAACCTGGATCTGTGAGACGAATTTCGTCACCACAAATTTCTGTCTGCTCTCCTTACTGCAATACTAGTCGACATGCTACGGCTGCCGTCGATCATAATTACGTTCATCACGCTTCAAACTACAGACTACCTGAAAGGGGAACGCCAATTAATTCAGCTTATCATCTGGTCACTTTTGCCCCTCCTGGGGAATCAATAGATGGAATTTGTAAAACGTCTGACATCTCCTTCATTCAAGGAATGGATTCTGGAGCAATTAGCTTAGAGAGGCATCCGTCTGATGTAATAACTATGTCCCCTGACAGACAGTTGTCAAACGGGGGATCTTCTTTAGGAGGCACGACTCCAATTCCCATCGGAAATGAAACTTTTCTTGTAAGTACTTATCACAGATCCAGCAGTTTTCGAAGTGGCGGAGACGGTGATGCTGAAATTCATGGACAAATCATACAACAGCAAACAAAAGTCTGAGACTGATAACTAATTTCCTCTGCTACTTTCCTTCTTCTTATACCCATCATGATGAATTTGAGAAACCCCTTTCCAAACGAATTCAATAACCCCCTCCCCCCTCCTTCTCGGCCCACTTACGCGATGGCCATTTCAATTTTAAACGAACGCGTACACACAAACCTACAAACTTAAAATGTGTGCTTGATACTAAGCGGAGTTTTCACCTATCTCCCTGTATAAATATGCATAAATATATATATTTACATATATAATTTAAAGTGTGGTCGAATATTACTAAGTAATTTATTATCATCAAATTTGTACTCCCAAAACTATTGCGTGAATTATGTAACTAATAATTGTTAGTGCTATGAAAAGTCATCTTCGAGAATAATTTGTCTAATTTAATATTTAAATATAAATATGCTTTATAAATACGTTTTCATTATTATATGGATAAATAATTCACAAATTTTATGATGCAAAGTTTATAAAAAGGTTATGACAGTAGAAATACCGATGCCTTATCTATTAGCCTGTTTATTAATTAACAATGATAATCATAAAGTTTAAGAAGAGCAGGTATCAAAATTATCAGTGTATTGAGATAATTTTTCGGAAATGAAGTTAAATTTTTGAATTTCAACAATTAATGGCGCCAAATTGCACTTTATTTTGGAAAATTTCCCCGTTTCAGGACAGCTTGTTATCGTAACGAAGTCTTTCAGCTCCAATAAATGGTAATTGAAAATGAAAGGATACTGTATGTAAGGGAATGTAAAACAGAACTTCTTACATCAGTACAACTTTTTTCGCCCCTCCTGTCGAACTGAAATTAGGTACCTTTCTACATTCAAATTTAGGAAAAAAACTGGTTGTTTAGTTAGTTACGATAAATTTGAAATTCCATGGGCCAGCTTGTAAAAGTAAATATGCGCGAGTCTTTGGATTTAATTGGGTAATTAGTTTAATTAGCTGAAGCGTTGTGATTAATGCGACAGGTGACAGTTGAGATGGAGAGATTGTATCAACCACACTTCCGCAAACGGCATTACTCCTTGTTTATGCAGCTGAAGTTTGATAGCGACGCCAATTTAGGAAACATTCTAGGGAATCAACAAATCTCAAAGTTGTTGAAAGAAAAATAGCTGATTTAAGTTGGATTAACTCTCCAAACTTTATCTGATATTTTATCATAGAAAAGAAGTAAAAGAAATTCTGTACATAATTGAAGGTCTGTTATTTAATTGATTGTGGCGAAATAAGGTCGATAATCATTTTACTGACTTTGAATTCCGTATGTTTTAATAAACCTTGACATCTTTTAGAGATTATTAAAAACTTTTCCAATCTGATTGTTGAAGGATTCACCGTCAGGAGATGCAGAGTGAGACTACGGAGCACGTTTGGACAAAAATGAAGGCGATTGATGATCACACCTACTTATGTGTATGCTTTCTCGACTTCTGGAACAAAAGTCATGACTCAAAATAAATGCAGCTAATACGACATTTTCCAACTAACTTTTTATAAATTAGAAATACAATAGGACTATAGATAAATATACATTACTACTACTTCCCCAACAGGCAAAATGTTGCTTTGGAGCTGGCCAGCTAAATAGAGTGCTTAAAAATGAGAAAAATGTAATAGGGATTGAGAACAGTTTGATTTAAAGTGACAATACCATAGTTAGGTTTGCGTGTTATGCCAGAAAATGATCAATATTTCCTGCTTGCCAATAAGTAATAATTATGCTAATTAAATTTAATTTGTTTAAACTCCCAATTATGTCCGTTTTGAGATTCGAACAAACAGTGACAGATCCATTAACTGATCTACAATACATCGCTAAAGCATGATTTCTTTATCAGACAAGGTTTATTTGTTACATTGTGCCTTAATTTTATTATTCAATGCTCAAGAAATCGTGAAATCATCATCACAATTTCCATTTCATCAAATTAATGGAATAATAATCAATTTAAGAATAAAACTAGACCACACCTAATGAGATAACGTTGATTGCTAATTGGCACATGTCCTGGTGTCCTTATTTAGCCTTGGCTATCGATTTTTTACCCGAATTTTGAAGACTCTCAACGGCAGACATTTCAATGTCAAATGCCTTTTCATGCGCTAAGATTTCCGTTACGACAAATAGATGGGTAATTTTCGCTTTCTAAGATAAGATAAATTGAACACTTCTCAACCGTGAATGTTTTTACCACGTAAATAGATCAGTGGAATATTATACCTACTCACAATAGCATACCCAAATTGTTGTTAGATATACAGTAATGATTGAACAAATAGTTCCCAAACCAAAAGCTGCATCTTGTAATATCAGTTCCACAGACTCTAAAAAATTTGAGAAGGTATTGAACCGATATTTGAATTAAAATTTAATTAAAAGAACAGGATAAAACATATCTGGCTCTTTTTGGACATCTTATTGGACAGATAGATGCACCGATGTTTACTGCTGTCTTTGCGCAGTATAATGAATCATTCAAAAATTTGCGATAGCATCCTAGATATCTCTTTACCCAGAGGGCAATTGAACAAAGAAACTCTCTAGCGAATATCGCATTTCATTGTTTTGATCTCTGTTTCCACTCTAATTTGCAGGCATTATCCATCCAAATGTGCATGCCAAAGTTCTGAGAATATCGGACAATTATAGAAAGGTGAACTTCCCATTTGTAGTTATTAACCGAATCACTAAGTTACTATAAATTAATTACCGCAATCTGAGACATGGACCAAGTAATTAGAAGTCATGGAACTTGAAACAATGGAATACCCGTAGATCACATTTATTTTGTAGCACAATTCCAAGTGCTGGGCTTGAAGACTCAATTTAAAGCATGTATTTACACTTTATCCTTTTCGATTGATTTTCACTTGCCTCTGTTAAAATTCATCTGATTTCTGTTTATCCAAAATGAAAAACAATGGATTTATTTTGGGCTGATTTCAATTGCAATATGATAACATAATATAGCCTGAAAGTAACTCATACCTGAAGCTATGTTTATTCCAAATGAAATCCAGGGGCATATTTAGTTTAGATGCGCATAGTGCTGTATCCAAAAGCTGGGTGCTGATTAGTTGAATTGGCGATGTGTCAAGATGTTTCAGAAAGTTTTGACTGTCAAATCATGTTCAATATTCTCAGATTCAGAAGGACGTCAATTTTAGTTTAGTCGACTGAATACTTGGAATACCTTGGAATACTTACTTGAAACAGCGATTTGTATCAACGTTTTAGGAAAAGAATGGAAAACATGGAGACCCTTGGACTATGCTTAAGGATGACAATTACTGTTCTAACTTTCATTCCCTTCCTACAGCTGATTCACTTCCCTTTTCTCCCTAACTTTTGATTGACTTTATTGTAATATTTACTGATAATGATAATAATCAGTGCTTCTTATTGTTAGGTAGTTATATCCGGTCGAACGAAAACTTTTTTCGACCCCTGGTAGCAAACTAAAGTGATATCCTCTTAGAAAGCTTTGTTTGACAATTGTGAATCAAAGTGTAATGATAAGTGCGTGTATATATATATATATATTACTATTTTAGTAAAGTAAAGCCTTTCCAAAGTAGCATTTTTAAAATCACAGCTGGTGCTGCTTAAATGGAGCAATTAAATATAAGCTCAAATGAAACGAAAATTGGCAAATACTTTTTTTATTTGTTAAAATTTTCACTGAGTTTCGAATTCCTTTAAATATTTCCAACGGCTTCGCTCCTTTCCTGGTGGCACCAAAATTGCTGAAATTTGACATAATCGCTCCTTTCTCCTCCTTCTCCTCTTCTTCTTCTTTTTCTTCGTCTTCTTTTTTCACCACGTCACGTTTTTCCCACTTTGCATGATATTTCTGATGTAAAAAGAAGAGGACCAATGGTATTGAAAAAAGCAAGTGAAAACGATGACTTGAATATTTAATATATCCTTCCAAAGTGAAATGATCAATGACGGTATCTATTTTGCCGGCACAAGCAAATCAAATATATTTGCTCAAACAAATGAAGGAAATTTATTTGTTCTATTGGGTGGACAACTAAGTCATTGCCGTTTTTGTTGACAGATGCACTCTATACTTTCTTTTGTTTTGTTAACGTGCCCAGAGCATCTAACCTATATGTTTTCTTACTGTATGGGCTTCTAGGTTAATTAGTAAAAAATTTTTTGTTTAGTTCTTTAGTTCTGTTTTTATCCCAATTTAAAAATGAAAGAACAGGACGTGCACTTCCGACACATTTTATTGTATTACTTCCGAAAAAGCAAGAACGCATCGCAAGCACAAAAGAAGTTATGTGCCGTATATGGAGATGAAGCCTTAAAAGAAAGGCAGTGTCGAAATTGGTTTGAAAGATTTCGTTCCGGTGATTTTTCACTGAAAAATTCACAACGATCTGGTCGCCCAGTCGAAGTGGATGAAACCCATATCAAGGCCATTATCGATTCAAATCGTCACAGCACAACACGAGATATTGCAGAGAAGCTCAATGTGTCGCATACATGCATTGAAAACAAATTAAAAACCCTTGGTTATGTCAAGAAACTTGATTTATGGATCCCTCACCAGTTAAAGGAAATTCATTTGACGCAACGGATTAGCATCTGGGATTCGCCGCTACTGAACGCAATGAGAATGATCCATTTCTGAAGAACCTAGTTACTGGCGACGAAAAGTGGATAGTTTATAACAATGTTACTCGCAAGAGATCATGGGTGAAGCAAGATCAACCAGCCCAAACAGTATCAAAAGCAGCAGAGATTCACCAAAAAAGATTATGCTGTCAGTGTGGTGGGATCACAAAGGAATTTTGTATTTTGAACTCATGCCGCAGAACCAAACGATAAATTCAAATGTGTATGTTGAAGAACTCGAAAAACTGAAGGATGCAATTGAAGATAAGCGGCGGCATTATCAAATCGGAAGAGTGTTGTTTTCCATCATGATAACGCAAGGCCCCCCCCCCTTCACATCTTTGGTTACTCGGCAAAAATTATTGGAACTGGGTTGGGTTGTTTTGTCACACCCATCATATAGCCCTGACCTTGCGCCTTCGGATTACCATTTGTTTCATTCCATGCAAAACTCTTTAAATGGTAAAATTTTTAACAACGCGGATGATGTCGGATCACACCTAATTCAGTTTTTTAATAGCAAAGACCAGACATTTTATGAACGGGGAATTTTTACTCTGCCAGAACGATGGCAAAAGGTCATCGACAAGAACGGCCAATATCTAATTGGATAAAGTTATATTTTTAAACAAAAATTCCGAATTTGCCTTCTTATTTGAAATCGGCAATGACCTTGTTGCCAACCTAATAAATAATTTAACAAAAATACTGCCTGGTAGTAGATTTTGGTGGAGTAAAATGACCAACACATAACTTATTTATTTCTGAGAAATGGTTTTCAAAAGGGGGCAAATATTTCTCACCTCTGAAATAAATTTCAATAATCAAATTAATTGAACACACATATTTTCTTGTGTTAGACACAGTCTAAAAATTGAATGAAATTTATAAATAAAGCATACATACATATTGGCTATTTTTTCACATTTGAAATTTTAAAGGGAATGTTTTTACAATTACATCGTTTTTTGATAATTTGGCCGAAATATCCCAAAAAAGTATTCCTGTCGAAATTATGTTTATTCAAAACCAGGAGCGTAAAAGGAGGCTTTAGGGAAAATAAAAATAAGGCAAAGTGAATTGCTTTTGGTTTGGGAATGATAACATTGCCTAATTTGCTTTCACCTGCACTACTTGCAACAAACACTTTGTACTCGATCTATCCCTCTTTCTCCCTCTATCTCACTGAGATGCGGAGAAGATAAATCACTTGCCCGCACTCTGGTTGATAAATAAGCGCCGAATGTTGTTGAGCTGTTATGTTGATGATGATGCAAATTTTTTTTGGCTTGAATATGCCAGAGGTTGCTGTCGGCTTCTAAGGATCTGTTCACGAAGGTGCCACTTAGGCGCAGTGCATTATCGTGGTAAGGGAATCTCAATGAGAATTTTTCCTGGAAGAAAGTCAAATGGAGTGCGGTAGGCATCAAATATATACTTCATTGCTATCTCGATTTTTATTTCTGCATATTAGGCAACTTTACAAAAATAGAATTTTCTTTTTATATAAGTTAAAATAGTGAGTTATTTTTATTGAACAATGAGAGCATTCCATGGCAATGAATCAATTTCCAAGACACATTTTTTCCTTTCCACACCATTTAAATTCTTGGAGTACAGTGTGTCTAATTCCTCGGACTAAAATTATGATCAAGGATTTATTGAAAATTTTATTATTTGCTTGTTCTTGAAATTAGTAAGGCAAAACTTATTTATGATTTCTTTAGTAATGAATTATGACCAGTAATTAGGGTTGGTCTTGGGTTAAATTTAGACCTTTTTTCTTTAATATTCCACCCTTATTTTGCATTTGAATGACTGACTTTTTGTGTTTATTAATTGCTCACTAGTAAAGAATAATCATCCTATTTATTTTGAATTTGGAAGTAAAAAAAATTGTTCAAAGTTTTGTTCTACTGAGGTGAAAATTTCAATCTCTATCTATGATACTTATCACAGATTTGCTAGCATAAATCTTCTACAAAAAATAAAGATTGAAATCGCGCAGCTATTGATTTTTAATTGGAAAATATAATAATGTTAGTATTAAATTTATGACACTTTGGTTGGAGCAATTTGTGTCATTAAAACTGTCAAAAACTCTCATTGATTTTCAATAAAAGAGGTCTAATTTTTATCTTTTGAATACAAACTCAAGCTCCAGTGAAATTGTTGCAAAATATGTTTATTTAAAAGATACACCAATTATACAATTTCGAAAACTACCTTTAGATTTTTGTCTACAACCGTCATTTGTGGTTTATTGATGAGAGCATATAAAAGTCGATACAACTTAACAAACAATTAATTTATCTACAAAGTGGTCTGGAGCAAAGAAATAAAAATGTTTAGTATTAGTGCATGAATTTGCTCTAAATATCAATTTTTTCTTTGACAGCCTATTTAGCTAGTTGGCTGGTGATGAAGTTGAAATTTGAAATCATTTGAACAGCGGGCAGTTTCAGATAAGCAATAATGTAATTTGCATTTAAGTTAAAATGCAGGTATAAAAAGATTACAACATGACTTAATCAAATATATATGTTATACATTGTTAAAATCAAATTACTCGGATGTGGAAACTTAAATTTTCACTATATTTTTTCACACATTTCAAATTACAGACCAAATAATTGCATCGTTCGACAATTCGAAATGCTTCAGAACAAAAAATGCTGATATTTGGGATGATTCCTATTTTCTCAGTAATCATGCTAAAACTTAAATACTTTTAAGTCGGTCTGATCTAACTGACAGGTTTCAAAACATTTTGCATATTTTAATAACAAAAGTGTGAAAATAATTTAATAATAGACGGTTTGACACTTGGTTGTTCTATTTTGCTTGTTATTGTTATTCACAACATTTTGCAACAGTTGACCCAATAAAAGCCTGCAAAATTGCTAATTCAATTAAAGCAGAACTTCAATTGAGGGAATTCATTTCATGTCTTGGGTTGTTTATTTGGCATTGCTGGTAAATAAACTTTATTCAACATGCTATTTTGATTCCCACTTTAAGTTTGTTTAAAATTGCCAAGCTAATGCACTATGTTTGAAAGAAGAAGGTAACATAAGTGTCTAATTATCTGTGGAGTTTAATTAGGCTCTCCTTTTAGCTAGTATTTGGTTTTGAATATTGAAATGTAAATGATACTAATCAAAATTTGTTTAGTAAATTATTCAAGCTGATTTTTTCATTTATTGCATTTGGTATTTTTCCATCGAATCTATTATCCATCGTGTAATTAACTTAAAGAGGAATTTTGAATACTTTCCCAACTGGACTTAGGAAAAAACTCAAGTTCAGCTTGCGAGACGGTGTCTAATGTCGGTTTTTTTAGTGCAATAAATTTAATTTTTAATGAAAATTCATTAATTCACTTCCTTTAGAAATTACGAGGTAACGGTGATAGCAAAATTATTTACACTACTAATTTTCTGACTAGATTTAATTAACACAAACAATCATTAATTTTGGAAATAAATAAACCGGAGAAGTGGGGTAAGACATGTTCATTATGCTGCTTTTGCAAGAAGGCCATTCGAAGGATGGTTGTAAACTCATCAAACAATGTAGCTCTGTTAACTAACCTACAAAATAATGAGATCAATAAATAATAAGATGCATTGTAATAAAAGGTCTGATAATTCCCTTTTCAATGCATCCAGTTTACTAAACAAGTACTTTGAAAATATTCAAAAAGGATATTTGTGAGTAAAATGATGCCCGTCCGATTTACTTATGTTGGGGTAATTTCATTTCTTCATGGTAATTTAATAAATTTGCATTGGAAGTTCTCCTTTAACACCAAATCAGAATTTCCTACTTTGGGAGCATTTTGGGGCGTTGTTGCCCTGGCAGTCAACATGCTAAGTCACCTCGTCTACTTGAACAGAAGTGGTGTGGTGACTATCCGCAATAGAAGCTTCTGCCAATCCTCTTTTACCCTAAATTTGCATTTCCTTCAGATAACATTGGGAAAAGTTTAGGGGTAGAATAGCGTATTTTCCTTTTCCTTGTGAAATCCTTTCATTTCAGTGTTAATTTTGGAAAAAAATATAGCAACCGATGTTAGACAGTTTGTCCAAGAAGTCATAATTCGTAGGAATCACAGCATGTGAGCCTCATGACATTTTAATTTTACGAAAACATCTAAATGTGGGTTGCCGATGGTGTTCTCCTTTAGAGATTGGCATTTTTGATGTAGTAAACAACTGCTTTAGGGCTTGCCGGCAAGGAATCGAATTGGCTTCAAACTTGTTCACAAGCTTTCGCCATTGGAACTTCGGTCATTTGATTCTCTTGTAAGGACAAAGTTGCTTGAGTTTGGATATGGGTCATGTGAAAATGGTGAATCGAAGCTAGTTGAACAAATCTATGCTTACTTTCACAAAATATCCTTATTTTTAAAGGATGCGCAAAATTCAGTCCGCGTCTATACCTTCTGAAGGGAGTTGATACATTTTCGAGCCCTTGATAACAAAACATGGAAAGCATTTCCGTCCTTTTTTTACATATTTAAAACAAATTAGCTGAAGGTTTTTCAAAAATAATGAGCAGTAATGCGATATTACACAAAAGACAGAATTGTAATCAGCTCAACTGTCAATCTAATGTTAGTAAGCTCTGTTAGATTGCAGGTTCTTATCTGATCCAATTAGTCGACGAAAACTGACCCTCCTAATTAACTTTTTTTATACTACTACATGACGATGATTGAAATTTTTTCTAAATTACACCTATGGAATGAATTTTTGATATCTAGACTCACAATAAGATTCAAACTATTTACTAATTAATCTGCATAGTAGCTTTTCGTTAAAGGTAAGTAGAGCTCTTATGCAGATGTAGTAACATGAGCGAATGTCAAATAGGTTTACGATTAAATAAGAATGTGAAAATCTGTAGAGCATGTTGAAGTTGCTCACAAAATGAAGAGTCATCTTAATGCCTAGCAAGTGGACACTGCTATTTTATGATAAGTTAAAGGTTTAAGCAAACACCTATAAATGGTGTAGGAAAGAAAGCTGCTCACCTGAAAGAGAGAAAAGACAGTGAAGCAAAAACGAAGCACAATGGTTGTTGAAACAGAGTATTGAAACACGAAGTACTAAGTTGCTTCCCTTGATGAGAGCTGATAGAGTATAATAAATTATAACGATTAAGTGAATTTTGGCCTATGTTTATTCATGAATGTTATTTTCAGCTTGACTCGGGAAACTACAATAATGGCACAGGAGCTAAACAAACGAACGTATGAAAATCGACCTTCATAGTAGTAAATTACTTTTTCAAGATATGTGAAATATGAGGCCAAACCGGTAACCAGAGGAAAAATTAGTCAACATTTATTTATTTATATCAAATGGCAGGCGTTTTGATGGTTATCATTAGCCCTTTAGTTGACTTCAGGCTTCACAGAGAGGAGGAGGAAACATTAAAGTCACAAAAGTCGAGAGGGGGGCAGAATACTGATTCATAGATGTAAAAGAGACAGACAGACAGACACAAAGGCAAGGAAAGGTTAAGGTGAGTACTGTGAAAGGAGTCGAATTTGACATGCAGTGGGGTGATGGTAGTTTGAAGTCAGAAATCAACTGCCAGTTAAGACTTTTTTACCGTATGAGTATACGTTGCCCAGGGTGCACCACGTGGAGGTAAGTCTATCGCACACCCTAAATTAGTCAACATTATCCATTTAATAATTTGTTAATGATAATTAATTCATCACTTGTTGACTACTTCATTCACATTATTGAAGCCTATAAGTATAAAATTCTCATCCTCTGTTAGGTTTCCACACCATCAACTCATGACGATAATAGGATATCTTGAAATAAAGTTTTTTACACTCGTTGTGGTCAAAGAGTTACTTTCCTCTCTCTTTTCTTTACCTATTTAGTACCTCCACATCACTCAGAAGGGAAGAATTGTGAAGTACATGGCCTAACACGGTT
Organism: Rodentolepis nana; assembly: GCA_900617975.1. Classification (NCBI taxonomy): domain Eukaryota; kingdom Metazoa; phylum Platyhelminthes; class Cestoda; order Cyclophyllidea; family Hymenolepididae; genus Rodentolepis; species Rodentolepis nana. The sequence continues at coordinate 63 of UZAE01000436.1, read as the reverse complement.
GAAATAAGATATCTCATGCGTACTCGGACATTCCTGAACGTGTGATGCTGAGTCCGTTAGGGA